>PISX010008022.1:55895-85031 GCA_004024625.1 Mellivora capensis | reverse complement strand
AATGGATTGGAAAAGGATCTGTGTAGTATCTGAGGACTTCAGAGTTAATCTTATATAGAGTCATTTAGAGTGGGGAGGATGTAATGGAGGAGGGAGAGCTTGGAGGGCAGGAGTGAATCAGGAGCTACTGTATCAGCAGATAATTGGGAGGTTAAAGTGATAGCATTGAGTACAAGGTGACTGACCCAGTGTGGGGAGTAAAAGGAAGCCACCCCTGACTAGGATTTCTAGCCTTCAGTCACTGGGAGAGTGCTAATGTAACTGAATTCCATGGGGAATAGAGGAGAAATATGTGTGAAGATCTCCAGTTATTTTTTTTAGAGGTGTCAAATTGGAAGAGCCTGAAGAAGATCCATGAAATTATAAACTTGTGGGAAGTTAGATGCATATATAATTGGAAATTAGGAGAGCACTGACCCAAAAGAGGAAAAACGTTTCATCCCTTTCTTTGCTCCAAGGTATAACAAAATCTATCAGAGGCATAGAAAGGGAAGAGGCCTGGCATTTATTAGTATGGCTTAATAACAACATTTATCTATCACATTTATAACTACAAGACTTGGAGCTAATTATTTTTTTTATTTTTATAGATGGAAAAATAATGGATTATGTAATAAGATACATCCCAAGATCTTCCTTCCAAATATATGCAAACATAACGAACAAAAGAAGGGGGTTTTTTGTTTGATTTTTGTTTTTGTTTTGGAAAGGATTAAATAAATGGGCAACAGAGACTTGGCTGAATTTTGAAAGGGTGACACTGGTGATTACTAAGGGGAAAAAAAACATGAATAAATTGAAAAACAGTCAACAAATTGAAGTATGCTTGAAAAATATGAAGGAGACTAATGATGTGCCTAGTAGGACCAAAAACAACTTGAAATAAAAACAAAAAGCCTATGTTCAAACATGTTGCTAACATTCATGGTCCTATATTCAAATTATTTATTCATTTAGCTTTTTTTTTTTTCTTTTTTTTTTTACTTTTCTACTATGTGGCAGGTACTCTGAGTGCTGAGGATGGGTAAATGAGTAAGAAACACACTTAAGTGTTGAGAAATTCATGGTTTAGTGGGAGGATGGTAAAATAGTCATTTGAGCTACATGGCAAGTACCCCATTAGACATGTGCCCGGAAATTTAAAAGCACACGGGAATGAGTGAGGGGAAGTAAATAAGGAGAGCTTCCTGGAGGAAGTGATGCTTGACTTGAACCTTAAAACATAAGGAAGAAGTAGTCTGAGGATGGGGAGGAAGGAAATTCTAGACAGAGAAGTTGACATGAATAAAGCAAGAAGGTGAGAAATTATGTGGCATGTGAAGAATTCTGAGCTGATCCACTAGATGTGAACAGTAGCATCAGTGGAGAGCATAAGCCATGAGAGTCACATATAAAGACTATTGGCTTCTACAACTTGTCTAAGGCTCTTCTCTAGCCTGAAGAGTTTGTGGGATCACCCAGATGTTGAGTGATTCCAGCAAGACGGTGGCCTGCACAAGGGCTAAGCCAGCAGGCATGGACCACACTTTGCTTGACTGTTGAAACACTGTTGAACTGAGATTGTTTTTCCCTCAGTCTTCAGAAAGGAGTCCCATTAAACATTTGAGGAGATTGCATTAAAGTCATTCCAGAAAGGTTCTCAAATCCAAGATTAAATCATAGGCTTTATTGCCCTCCTTGTTCATCCCTCTCAAACTCCTTTCAAAAACTGACAGGCACCATTAGAAATTAGATTCCATTCCCAGAAACCTGCCTCTGCTGCCACTCCTGCCCCAGCAGTTTCAGCAATACGTATTTCCTGGAAGAACATTTCACTGTCAGAAGTGCTGACTGACTCAGACAACCCTTGGGCCAACCAGGAAATTTATGGGTGAGCCCTAAATATAATTCTCCCTAGTTCTGTACGCAAGTAGAAAGCATGTCAGAGCTTTCCTTCTTCCCTTAAAATCTTTAAGAAGCGCTTGTTAGGTAACTAAGTTAGAAAACAAAATCTATACCATGTTTTTATTCGAGTAAAATTCTTATTGAAGTCTACATTATAGTCACATTAATATCACATTAGCTCCTAGTGATTAATATTACTGCAATGAATGAATTAATAATGATTGACCACTCATGTTTTCCCTCCCCTTACCATGACATGAAGAGGATCCAGGGCATTGATTATCACAAATATAATGGATTGATTCATCATTTATGGGAAAAGAGCTTCTCTTCCCATAAAGCTTAGCTGCTCCTCCCCCCAACCAAGATGTATTATCTTTGGCAACAACTCAAAACCATCCACAGATTATTCACTGCAGCCAACAATTCTAATTAAGGATGGTGATTTGAATACCAGCCTTGAGTGAATATGTCTCACATAAATGAACTGCCTTATAGAAGCTGTACCCAGAAAGGAAGATCCTTTCGTCAGCCTTCCTTTGAATGATAACCATTGGGTAGTGTTGTTGCCTTCTGAACAGGATAATCAGTTACCCTGTTGGCTTAATTGTAGGGGAAATATTACCTATCGTATTACCTGCTGGAAACCTCAAAACCCACTTAGGAGGTGATATCTTTATACACTTGATCTTATGGCTTCTCATCTTTCAGCAGGTATACATTTACTGAATTACCTGTCCAGTTTATTCCTTGGGCTCCTTCTTGGGCTTTATAGTCAACATCCCTATTGAGGAGCATTATGCTTTTGTCCTGCTAATTGAAAAATATCCCTGTACCACAGTCTTTCATGATAAAAAGCGTAGTCTTGGGACACCTGGGTGGCTCGGTTGGTTAAGCGGCTGCCTTCGGCTCAGGTCATGATCCTGGCGTCCTGGGATGGAGTTCCTCGGGCTCCTTACTTGGTGGGGAGCCTGCTTCTCCCTCTGCCTCTGCCTGCCACTCTGTCTGCCTCTGCTCGCTCGCGCTCTCTCTCTGACAAATAAATAAATAAAATTTAAAAAAAAAAAACGTAGTCTTCAAAATTGTCCTCACACTAGGACCTGTCTTTTGATAGGCTGCTATGGGTTGAAACTTTTACTTTTATCCAGCATTGCTGCAGCAATGTAACCCAATCACATTTTTAATTCCATTTTTAAAGTGTCAGAACATTTCCTTTCCATTGATAATATATCCATATCCAATAAAATGGTTCTGACCTCAAAATTCTACATCTAGGCTATACACTCAGGATGATGTCTATTTATTGCGACACTTCACACTGTTGTATTTTAAGTGTCCTCCAGTCTACTAATGAGCACTTGTGGTTTCATAATGAAATGGCTACTATTTCTTTCCTAGAAGTTGTGGGTAAATGAGCTATGAAAGTGGCTGTATTTTATTAACACATAAATGTGAAACAGCAAAAATTCAGTGTAGCACACACCAGTTCATTTTGACAAGCAATTATAAGAGGACCTACTGTGTGCTAGGCTCTGCACTATCCAGGGCAATGGAGTATGCAAAAACAAAAGACCATGTCCTCATTTTCAAAGGAAGACCAACATATTAAAAAAAAATCATTTCAATGTAATATGACACATAGAGTATTTTTTATCTATGTTGGTATACAACTAAAGTAAGCTTAATAAAAAAAATTCACAAGGAAGGTGATAGCTAAAAAGGACTTGGGCCAGTAGGGCACCCATGATTAGTCTCATTTTCTTCCTACTCAGGAAATAATGAAGCTATAGAACTTACACTATCACTCACAGTCTTGAATTCTCTTATCCAGAATTTTGTGATTTGTAGAAATGCTTTTGGCTTTAATAATTTATTGAAGTCCTTTTATTTAATATAGAAATCCATATAGTCTACATTTTGGCTCTATAACATCAGAAATTCATCCGCTGTCTGTGAGCTATCCATGGCCCTAAACTGGAAAAGTTAATTATTAACAAGGGGAAGTATGTGAAAGGCATTCTACCTATGCTGGTAGTATCTAAACTAAAGATGTGTGTGATGAGAAATGAGGTAAAACACATCTTGTTTGGGCTTTTTGTAATTTACCTCAGCCATTAAAGGTTAAAGCATGCAAATTTGCTTTGAAGAGCAAGTTTATGATCAAGTCAAGGGAGAGAGTTTGCTAGTAATTACATGGTATGCTACAGGAGAATTATTACTTATGTCATCTGGCTTTTATAACCCAGAGTTGGATGCATGATTCTGGTTTTTGTTTATAAACTTATTTTTAGATTCACCGATATATAATGATATATTGTTTCATATAATATTTTTAAAAAGCTAATGGAAAATTTATTTCATTGCACTTGAGATATGCAAAGCATGATAGTTGTGTATGCCATTTTTTTAAATGTAAAAATCTTAATGAGAATATACATGGTTCTTTGGAAGAAATATTGGAAGTAAAGAATGCTATTGGTTATTACTATCTCTATATCTCCTGTTGTAGAGAGAGAATATTTCATTTCTGAAACAGAGATAAAGCCTTATTCATATTGAAAAGGAAGAGTGAAAGAGAGGGAGAGAGAGAGAAGATAATTTGGAGGCCAAGGAACTATACAGGTTCATGATTTCTGTCAGATCTGCTTATGATTTATTTGTATTTGAAGGGGACAAGTTCAGCTGATCTGTGCTCTAAAATTCACCACCCCCAAATACACACTCATTAAAATCCCTTAGTTTTGAGGTGTCTGGGTGGCTCAATTGGTTAAGTGTCCAACTCTTGATTTCAGCTGGGTATATGATCTCAGGGTGATGAGATCAAGCCCTGTGGAAGGCTCCATGCTGGGCATGGAATTCTCTCCCTCTCCCTCTGCTCTCCCCACTTGCACTATCTAAAACATACATACATGCACACACAAACACATAACACACACAAACAAAAATCTTTGTTTTGATTTTTGTATTTTTCATGTTTTTCTGCCTCCTCTCCTTCTAATGGCCTCCTCTTCATTCTCCTGTCAGATAGTCATCCTGAAGCTTAGATCTATTTGTATAACTACCTGCCTCAAAAAACCTTACTAACCCCCCAGTGCTTACCATATTAAATGTGGTTTTCTCACCCAATCTTTAGACTTCTGAACCAAAGTTCCAACCAGACTGATTTTCCAACATGTAACTGATGTTCCTCCCTTAATAGATGGTTTGTTTTCCCACTGAATATGCCCCATAGTCTTATCCTCAAAATTTGTGTCCATGCCCTTTTTTCTGCATGGAGCATTCTTCTCACTTTCCAATCTCTCCTTGTGGAAATTCTATCCATTTTCAAGCCTATCCTCAAGCATCCTCTATTCAACAAGTCCTACCTTGATCACATTTTTTTTTTATCTTGGTTCTTCTCATTTGAACTCCCAGGGTATATATATAGTACTTCTACCATGGTGTTTATTTTCATGCATACATTGATTCTGTTCTAAAAAGAAAGGGAAATGTGCCAAGCAATAAGGAATTAGAGATAAGCTACAGACTCTAACTCAAGTTGCTCACAATTGCCTGAAAAACGTTAGGATAAGCACACAGATGCTCTCAATACAAGATGGTGTGTATTGTGTTAAGTCCAGAATACTGGGGGAGAAACAGGGAAGAAAGAAAACCAAATCTTAGACCAGAAGATTTGGGGAAGACTTCTTGAAGCAAATGGCATGAGTGGGAACTTAAAATTTGTATAGAAAATCACCAGGCTAGGAGGAAAGGGGGAATTCTAAGATAAGTTAGTGCAGAGGCCAGGGAGGTAGAGCAGTAGGAAGCTGAGTTGTGCTGCTCCAAAAGAATCGACTGTTAAATAGTCATGATGTTAAAGAGTCAGTTGTTCATTGTTCAACTGTTGATAATTTGACATCGGCTGTGCTGGGAGTATTTCTATCATGGATAGAAGCAAACATTTATACATTAGGACTTTGGGTTTGTTTTAAGAAAGCAAGTTAACTAGGAGACCACTGAATGTGAACATGGATGGTCCAGAGAATTGCAAGTAGTTTATTGTTCTACTTCAGTCATTTGCATACCAAAAGTGACCCATGGACTAGATTGTAAGACTCCTGAAGGAAGGAATGGTGCTTTACTGACCTTGATGACCTCTGGCTATGCCTTCAACCAAAGTAGGTAGGCAGTCAACTCGGGCCATCAACTGAATCTTGATTAGAGAAGAATCACTTCAGACATGAAACTGTGCTGCTTACAATTTTGGTTGAAGGCATTTGCATTTAACTGCTTAAGTGTGCTTTTTCGCTAAGCATTTCTTGAAACAGTGGAGTACAGCATCTGTTATCTGCTTGGAAAAAGGTCAGGGAATTAAAGTGGTATTTATACAATAGCTTAGTTTTTATTTCCATCTATTTAACAAAATTTTTGATGATTCTTTTTTTTCAAACATTTAAGAGTAAGAATAGTAGTTGTTCAAATTAAGAAATGTTATGCCATTGAGAAAGGATAATTTCAAAGGGAACAGAAAGTTCTATTGTACTTGACTCAAGTTCTCTGCTCCTTCCATCATCCTCATTGCTCTTCCAACCACTGGCCTGGCTGACTAAATGACCCTGTTTTCATGTTTGTTAAATGGGTGAGTAAATTATTAAATAATAACTAATATTTACCAAGTATTTGCTAGGTGCTGGATGTTATCCTCTTTGCATAATTATCTCATTTAGTGCTCACAAGAACCAATTTCCTTTTTGCAAACAAGCAAACTGAGGCTAACAGGTTAAATAAGGTCTTGAACAGCTTTGTGATAATGAATAGCCAGAGGACTGATGTGAGTAAAAGAATGGAATCTCTTTCACAGTTACATGAATATGAGCTAACCCATTCCTGTTAGGGCTTAAAAACATAAAGTTAACTACGAATTCAGGGAATAGAGTAGTTCACTGATTTTTCTGATTAATGCTTAAAAATAATTTTAAAAATTTGGTTTCAAATTTTCTAGAGCAGAACCATACTTAATTTTCTTTTTCTTAAATACTAGAGATTGAACGTAAAATTACTGAAGTGTTTTTGTTTTGCCAGCACTCTTAGGTCATCATCTACTTAAGCGCAGATGGAGGAGATTTAGGTGAATTTCTAAAAAACTAAGAGAATATGCCAGCTCTCTCAACATATTTGTTTTGCTGCTGTTTTTTTTTTTCTTCCGAAATTTAAGTAGAGTAAAATACACCAGTTTCTTCAATATTCCAATTCACTGGGTTCTAGCTAATTAACTTTTTATTATATATTTTAATCTCAATGTCAGCCTAATCTAGAGTGTGGACTTTGTGCCGTTCAACTTGACGAGGTTAAATCAGTGGCCTGGCTTGAGGACAACTCATCTAAACTTACCTGAACTTTTTCTTCCCTGTATTTTCACTCCTGCAAGTATGCTTTGAATGACCTAATTCTCAACAACAAGAAAAACTTACTTAAATATTCCTCAGATATTTTTTGTTTTAAAATATTAAAAAAAAGTTGTCCCTGATGACTCAGTTGGTTTATTAATCCAACTCTAACATATCCCCAGTTAAAATATGTTAATAGATTATGTCTAAGAAATAATTCAGTTAAGTTTCCAGTGTAGCTAAAAGTGTTATCTGTTTTGAAATTTCTTTGGCCAGTTAAGAAAATGAAGAAGAAAAAAAACAGATGATGGGGTGTGGGGTGGTGCACCAGGGGGAGAGAGGCAAACCAGGAAACAGACTCTTAAGTATACAGAACAAACTGAGGGTTACCGGAGGGGAGGTGGGCGGGGGGATGGGGTAAACGGGTGATGGGGGTTAAGGAGGACACTTGCCATGAGTATCCGTGTTGTATATAAATGATGAATCATCACCAAGTTATACACCTGAAACTAATATTACACTGTATGTTAACTGGAATTTCAATAAAAACTTGAAAAAGTAAAAGAAAAAAAAGATTATTCTTTCCTGATTACACTTAAAATTCCCACTGTGGTAGATTGTCTTACTGGTCCCATTTATTCTTTATCCATCTGGTGAAAGCTTTATCCATCCCTGTGATACCCAGTGCCTATTGCAGGGGTAAGAGTACTTCCCACCTAACTGAAATCAGATGCAGCCATATGACTTACATAGACAATGACATTAAGCAGAAGCCTTCAGAACCAACACAGTTTCAGTAGCCCACTGGCAACAAGAAGGCAGACCCCATAGAGAAGCGATTTTTTTTAAGGCATTAAGCCTTGCTTCTGTATTTCTTTTGCAGATTCTCTGCGAGTATGTTCTACAAGTTTCCACAGGACAGGAGAAAACATTCCACATGCTGGGGATAGAAGGGATAGTTGTGAAGTCCTGAGGACAGAAGCTTCCTCAGGAGGCCTTCTCTTTTCCTTCTGAAAGGATTTATTGTACGCCACTCCAGGAAGACAGTCATCCTTCCTTTTGTTCCTCATTTCCAGAACAGCTCCTTGGTAATACATGGCCTTTAATTTCATGAGTATAGACTTCTTGCTTCTACCGACTCTAGATCTAGTTACTGTATCTACTCCCTGAGATGTTTGCCCCTTAAGACTATTTTCCTGTTTGGAAATTATAGCTGTAAACTGATTAAGAAAACCACCCTCTCTTTTCTTAAAGATAGGCTTACTTATTACTTCAGAAACAATGTGATTACACAAAGATTAGTTGGATTAATCAATGCTTTACAAGGTTAGTGAGCTTTCCAAAATTAGATAGTGCTTTAGCTACTTCCTCATTTTGACCACTGCCAGGATAATTCAACTGTTGTTTTGCCTCTTCCCCAGCCCCCCCAGGAAGATCCAATTCTCATTACTAAATGTCACTGCCACTCTCTTTGGTGTCCCAAGTTGGGAATGGGAATGTTGATATTTTCCTTATTCTGTCCTTAAAGAATTTATACATTTACTGTGTCCAAAGAATGGACCCCACTCTTCAGACCTCAGGGCTTTCCTTTGGTCATTAGAAGTGCCCTTGCCCCTTTTCTGTAGTTCAACTGTCAAATTCAAGCAGAGGGGTCTCAAGCAAAACCAACACCATAGCTTGTTAATGATATTCCATCTATTGGCCTAGAAAGGGAGCACCACAGAGTGAATTGTGGCCAATTTAGATTGCCTTTGAACTTAAAAGAGGATCGGGAACTGCTAGTCTATTACCAAACAAGGTGTGATCCCATTTCGGCCTCAGTCCCTACCTCCCTGTCATTCTCCAAGCATCTGACCCAGGAGTCACTTTTCTCTAAAGGGGTTTTCTCACATACTTGTCCTCAAATATAAGTTATACTTTTTCTATGATTGTAGTCTGCTTCAAGAAGCCACTTGTAAGACATTGTTATAACAGGTCACCTATATCAAGATATATTATTTTGTGATAGAAGAATTGCTTAATTTTTAAGATAGGATTGTTTTTTAAGGCATTCATCTTTGATTTTATTTATTCTATAAACCTGGCAACTTACTTTGGGAAATACCAGCAAAGCTGGATTTTGGAATCCTATTCTTTCACATATGGTACTAATATATCTCGGGGTTTGCCTTCATGCAACACAGCAACAGATGTCTAACATTTCTGGTTTTTAATAGGCCTCTGATCTTGGGAAGGTCCCTTTTTGGATTAGATGATGGTATGTTTTTAAAGCTACAGCTCACTTACAAGATTGTTTTTTACAAGATTTGTTTTAACTAACGATATAGATTTCACCCTTATTCTGAGATTTTCGTTTAATATACATAAGCTAGTAGTGAATTTGATTGGTGCACTTGCCTCGTTAATAACCTTAAAAGAAAAGATCAGCTTTAACTCAACTTGGAAGTAAAATATTGTGACCTGTGGTCATGAGACTTTAATTGATACAGCCTATTTTAACTTTCCACAGATGTCCTAAGAGAGCAGCTTGTTCATACACGTCCTGACAGCTTTGCTTAAGTAGCTCTGGTTTAGAATCTATACAGGAGATAGTGGAGGGATAGAGAAGTTTTGTTGAGGAACCTGTTTAGTTAAAACTTGAATTTGATTTTTCTCTGCAGGAATCACGATGACGACTGACACTGAAATACTTATTAGAGCATTTCAGGCCTGGTTGAAAGGATCTGAATCATGCAGGCAAACTTTAGTTCATACATGATCTGAAGAGTTAGTCTGCAAGGACAACATCGTGATTGATATTAGTAAATGCTATAGGGAGCTTTGATTAGCCTGAAGGTAATTTTATGGCGATATTCTGTCTTTCTATAATTGTATCATGAAAAACAACAATAAAAATGCTAACTGTACCAGGAAACTTTCTGATTAACAAGTAACAATATTCAAACCTGAAGTCATTTTATAAATATATTCAAAATGCCCAGCCTGGAGACCAAATGAACATACACTTGAACTTCATCATAATGGTGCATGAGATATGTTTACCAGCACAGGTAATTTCTAAATGAGAATGGACTGGGACATTTTTTTAAGATGAAAAGGAATAATCTAGAATCCAATACTCTAGGTTAAGGGAAAAACTAGTTTTGTGGAAGGATACTTTTTAGGCTGTTTATTCAATGTACCTTTTTTTTAGTTCTTAATTAGGTGAGAAAAACATTTAATTTAATTGTTTTACATGTAATATTTCAATGCCTACTTTAAACATGAAATGGCTAGTTCAATAGAATGATGAATTTTGGGCATTGAGGAAAGGAGTGTGTGTGTGTGTGTGTGTGTGTGTGTGTTCCACCATTTACCTCAAAACAGGAATTTTCTAGGAAAACCAATATGATGGTCTTTTATTGTGGGGGAAATAATGAGAGTGGGAAGTGCAGGGTATTTGGATTTCTTTCAGGAGAAAAACTGTTTAATCAAGGATCAAGCAGCTTTGAGCTAAAAGAATAGCCAGATTCAATCTGTTCTAATTTTTAGACCTCCTATCATCAACCAAGATTTTTAAAAATGAATTAAATAAGAATGTAAGGAAGGTAATTATATCAATCTACTTTACCTTGGTGCAGAAAGCAATAAAATAACCTTGCAAAGTTTATATGTTGGTTTGTAAAATTCTATTTGCCTTTATTAACAAGTGCTTACGGCTAATTTCTCAGGCTAGATCATAATTTTATCCATTCCTCATGCTGTGCTTTCATCGTGGCTACATTGAGAGGCTGAGAAACCTCATACTTAGGCTACGAGGGGGCTGCTTTTTTGATTGTTTTTGATTGAGTGCCTTAATTAGGTCACCCTCCAAAAAGTGTATTTTAATAACCTTTGTCATTACTGAACAAAAGGGATTTAAATTCTACCATGAAGAGCTTTCTTTCGTGTCAAACATCTGTTCTAAAACTTATCATGGCAATATAGTCACTGAATTGCATGAACAAATTTGATTAGCATCAACTTCTGGGAATGGTTTCTAGCTGATTGACCTGGGGACCTTATCTTTAAATATTGGCATTGTATGGATTAACCAAAATCCAAGAGAATGTCAGATATTAAGACACATAATTGCAGGTTAATTGGAAGATAAAGATACTTTAATCTAATGTTGAACTGGGGAAATATTGATGGTATTAACTTATTAGCCTTGCTGAGGGAAAATAATCTTATTAGCATAAGGAGGACCATGGTAGGATTGTTTTTGTGTAAATGGTTCTTTCCTGAAATTTCTGTAATAAACAATTTGGGGCTCTAATGCTAAGTGGGGTTTTTTTGTTGTTGTTGTTGTTTTTAACTGGTGCTCCCAGCCACATAGTAAAGAAATATATGAATAAAAGAGATCTCAGATAAATTAGAATTTCATAATTTTTAGGGAAACACAAAATAGTGGTGCTTGTACAATGTAGTAGGTCTGTTTTCTGGTCCATACTCAAGGAACATAGTGTATATTACAATTTCTAAGAGCAGTATTTGGGATATGCTCATAAATTTATTGGTTCCCAGATGGCAAAAAGATTCTAGTTTAGGGAAATGAGAAGAGACATGAAGACAAAACAAAGTCTTGAAATGTAAGGAAATGTAGGGAAAGAAGTTCAGTGTTTTTAAACCTTTTGTTAGGTTCTTGGTGGTTTAGTTTTAGATTCCTTTTAAAAAGCCACTCTCCAGGGGTGCCTGGATGGCTCAGTCAGTTAAGCGTCTGCCTTCTGCTCAGGTCATGATCTCAGGATCCTGGGATTGAGCCCTGCATCTGACTCCCTGCTTAGTGGGAGTCTGCTTCTCCCTTTCCCTCTGCCCCATCTCCCACCTCCTGCTTTCTCTCTTTCTCTCTCAAATAAATAAAATAAAATCTTAAAAAACAAACAAACAACATTTTCCAAAGCTAACATTTTTACAAGGCTATTGGAAAGAGGGTCAAATGGGAGGGTATAGAGAAAAAATTAACTTCGCTTCATATATTAGTCACTTTACAACTTTGAGTGGTGAGGGGCAGACATAATCATCTTCAGATTCCTTTATCAGCTCTATCTCATCTTTTACGATTGGTGGCCTTCTCTATTGGGACATAAGTGGTGAAACAAAAGTATTTGAAGAAGTAGTGATCAAATAAGCTTCTTGGTAATGGCCTCAAATACGGGTGGTATTCTTTCTCAGTTTTTGTAGATTTTCCTTATGATTATGGCTCTGACATAATCTAGTGATATGACTTTAATCAAATATAGCTACTTCTTTACACCTAATTTCCTATAAAATGGTGGTGTTGAAGGGAGTGGGCAGTGGGAGTTATTGCAATCAGTGGCGAGTACTGGAAATTGGGAGGAGGGATATGTGTATTAAAACCAACAATACCCCCGATAATTCTCAGGCATCAGTGATTTCTGAGGTACCAATGATTTTTGTATAACAATTAGGAAGGATAATTTCCTAGATTATCTCCAGCTCTCAGTGCTAAAATAATAATTCTAGTTTTCATTTTCGTAATTTGAAACTATGTCCACTAGGTTCGTCCTATCTGCTCAGTTCTAATTTGTCAGCCTCAAATTTGTGTCAAGACCCCGTTGGTAAGAGGTAGAAGTTACAATGAGAATACTTTGGATTTATAATACTTCAAAATTGGAAATTTGGGTAGCTAAACCATTTTTTAAATGCTGAAAACTTAGTATGTTTAACTTTGTCATGTATATGTTTTTTGATATGTCTCCATCATTTTTTAGCCCTTCCTCATTCTCTGATACAATAAGATATTTAGGCTCATCTTGCACATCCTCAGCACGAGAATCAGCCATTTTTCCAAAGAGGATCTCTCCCTGTTAACAAAGAATAATAATTAGAAACAAAGATTTGAGTATAATGTATACTTATGGCTACCAATTACTGCTAATTCTCTCAGTGGACAGAGCTAGAAAATGCTTGTATGTATACTCATACATATACAAACACATTTCCACCTACACATCTCTTTCTCCCTACGTACCCACACATATCTGTATATATTTCTACATCAATCTACCTATACAGTGAGTAGGTAAATGGTTCATAAATAGATGGATGGAAAATTGGTATAGGTGTATATGAGTAAAAATATATGTACATACATATGTATATGGCCCAGTGTGTATATATACATATGTGTTTTCATATACACATACTCATAATGTATATATATGTATCATGTAATCACGGGTTTATTGAGGTAATTTCAGTTCCAATCTAATTCCACAGGGTTCATCCCTAGTTCCTTTCTACATTTATAGTTCCTTTTTGGACAATGAGCAATCTGCCTTTCATTGTCCACAAAATATTCATTATTTTACTAAATTCTAGATTATATAGAATGTATCTTTAAAACTGTTTACTCATTCCTCTATATGAAAAAAATTACAATCAGAGTTCAACATTTGTTTACAATTCTTTTTTTCTTTAGTTTGAGGGTACATAATGCAAATACTATTGCAAAAATACTTATGTCATCCCCTCCCTTCCACTGTGGTTATGCTACTCAATTGAAATTAAGTTTGGTTCATTTGGTTTTGTTTACATTTCATTTTGAGGATTTTTACCCTCATCTTTTTTTATTATATTTTTTGTTGTTGATTATATTTTGAATATAGTTCCAAAAGTTAAAACCATACCAAAAATTGTATGCTCCGAGAAGCATTTGTCATCTTCCCTCCATTTCTTTCATGCCAATGGAGCCCATTCCCAACTACCCCACATAGATAATCCATTTCTTTAGTTTCTGATTTACCCTTCCTTTCTTCTTACAGGAGCAGATGCAGGAATATTTTCTTATTTCACCTTCTTTGTTACACACTTTTGTTTGTCAGGTTATTTTTATTGTTTACAATAGTGTTGTAAAAGAAAGTAATACAGATATTGCTCATTATTTTACATAGTTGCATAGTAATCCATTGAGAGACTGTACAATTGTATGTATTCAACCAGTATGTCTATGTACAGGCATTCAGTATTTATGATGCTTTGAAATTATTAACAATTCTCAATTAACAGCTTTGTATATGTGTATTTACATATACATAGAGGTATAGATATAAGCTAAATCCCTAATAGTGGCATTGCTGGATTAAAAATACGTAGTTTGGATAGATAAGGCCACATTCCCCTCCATTAAAGGGATTAATATTTCCAATAGCAAATTATGAGAGCTGCTACTTCCCCACAGCTTTTCTAAGAAAATATGTCATCCTATATTTTTAATTTTTGCTAATCAGATTGGGGAAAACCAGTGTCTCCTTGTGATTTTTAATTTACTTTCTCTTGTGAGAAGGATTGAACATCCTTTCAGATACTTGAGAACTATTTTAATATATCTTAACATTTATCTTTGTATTTTGGCCAGTTGTCTATTTTTAGTCTTTTTTCTTCTTTATTTTTAATATTTCCTTACGTATACCAATTTTCTGATGTATACTGCAAAAAATATTTTCCAGTCTATTAGTGGTTTCTGCTTATATTAATTTTTGCATGAAAATGTTTTTTTAAAAAGGATGAATTCAACCTCATCAATATTTTCTTTGATCATATCTGTGTTTTGAGGAATTGAGTACAGGGAACAATGCTATGCTCTTTAAAGGCTGTTGTGTGTCCTTTTGGGTGATACTCTATGTTCCTCCATTATTTCAGATCCTGCTAACCCAGAAGTAACTACTCTCTTCTTCATTTGGCATATATTGTTTTTGTAATTTTTACAATATGTGTCACTAACCTAAACAATGCATTTTGTGCAATTTATTTAAGCTAAAAGACATGGAAATAGTTAACCCATTTTTCCCACCCTTCAACCCACTGCCTCGGGCAACCACAAAACTGTTCTCAGTATCTGTGAGTTTCTTTTTCTATTGTTGTTTTTTAATATTCCCCATAGAAGAGAGATCATCTAGTATTTATCCTTTTCTTTCTGACTTATTTCACTTGGCAGAATATCCTCAAATTCCATCCTGTTGTCTCAAATGGCACGATTTCAGTATTTTTTATGGCTGAATAATATTCCATTATGGGATGTGTGGGGAGGTATCATATATATATATATTTTTAATCCATTTATCCACTGATGGACACTTAAGTTGTTTCCATATATTGGCTATTGTAACATGGTAGTGCATATACTTTATCAAAGTGGTGGTTTTGTTTTCTTTGGATAAATACCAAGAAGTAAAATTGATAAATCCTATGGTAGCTCTATTTATTTATTTATTTATTTGTTTATTTTTTTAGGAACCTCCATACTGTTTTTTGAGGAAACTCCACACTGGTTTTTGAGGAACCTCCATACTGTTCTCCATAGTAGCTGCACCAATTTACATTCCTGCCAATAGTGTATCAGGGTTTTGTTTTTGTTTTTGTTTTTGTTTTTCCCACATCGTCACCAACACTTACTTTCTGACAAGTGTGAGGTCCTATCTCATTGTGGTTTTGATCTGCTCTTCTCTGATAATTAATGATATAGAGTATCTCTTCAGGTACCTGCTCCCTAGCTAAATGTCTTCTTTACAGTAATGTTCATTCAGATCTTCTACCTTATTTTAATTGGATTGTTTGTCTTTTGCTATTGAGTTATATGCATTCTTTACACATTTAGATATCAGCCCCTTGTGAGATACATGATTTGCAAATACTTTCTTTTATTCCATAGGTTGCTGTTGCATTTTGTTGATGGTTCTCTATGTTGTGCAGAGGCTTTTCAGCTTGATATAGTCTCAAGTGTTTATTTTTGCCTTTTCACTGTTACTTTTGGTGTCAGATTAAAAAAACTATCACCAAGACTGATGTCAAGGAGCTATACTGCCTATATTTTCTTCTCGCAATTTTATGGCTTTAGGTCTTAGTCTTAAATTCATTTTGAATTCATTTTTTTTGTGGGTATATGGTATAAAATGGTAGACCACTTTCTTTTTTTTTTTTTTTTCTTCATATGGCTGCTGAGTTTTTCCAACACTACTCATTGAAGAGGCCATCGTTTTCTTGTTGCATGTTCTTGGCTCCTTTGTCATAAGTTAATTGACCATATATGTGTGGTTTAATTCTGAGCTATCAGTTCTGTTCCACTGATCTGTCTGTTTTTATGCAAGTACCATAATGTTTTGATTACTATGGCTTTGTCACATAGCTTGAAAACAGAGTGTGATACCTCTAGCTTTGTTCTTTTCAAGATTGTTTTGGTTATTCAGGCCCCTTTGCAGTTCCATACACATTTTAGGATTTTTTTTTTCAATTTCTGTGAAAAATGCCATTGGAATTTTGATAGGATTGCATTGAGTCTATAGATTGTTTTGGGTAGGATGGATATATCCTTTTACCTATAAACATAGATTATCTTTCCATCTATTTGTGTATCTTTCATCAGTATCTTATAGTTTTCAATATACAGATCTTTCAACTCCTTAATTAAATTTATTCCTAGGCATTTTTTCTTTTTGATGTAATTGTAAATGGGATTGTTTTCTTAATTTCCCTTTCTGATAATTCATTTTTATAGAGAAAGACAGCAAATTTTTGTGTATTGGATTTTGTTTCCTGCAGCTTTACTGAATTTGTTTATTCCGACAGTTTCTGATGGAGTATTTAGAGTTTGCTATATATAATATCATGTCTACTGCAAATAGTGACAGTATACTTTTTCCATTCCAATTTGGATGCCTTTTATTTCTTTTTATTGCCTCATTGCTCTGGCTAGAATTTCTAATACTATATAGAATACAAGTGATGAGAGTGAGAATCCTTGTCTTCTCCCTGATTTTACCTAGGGAAAAAAAAAAAGGCTTTCATTCAGCATTTCACCATTGAATATGATGTTAGATATGGGCTTGTCATATATGACCTTTACTATGTTTAGGTACATTTCCTCTATACCCAATTTGTTGAGAGTTTTTTTGTAAATGTATTTTAATTTTTGTCAGAGGATTTTTCTGCATCTAATGAGATGATTATATACTTTTTAGCCTTCATTTTGTTAATGTGGCATATCACATTGACTTATTTGTGGATAGTAAAATATCCTTGCATCCTTGGAATAAACCCCACTTGAAGATGATGTTGGATCCTTTTTTAAAAAAAGATATATTTATTTGAGAGAGAGAGAGAGAGAGAGAGTGCAAGTGGGGGGGAGGAGCAGAGGGAGAGGGAGAGAAAATCTCTAGCAGGCTCCCTGCTACGTGAGGAGCCTGATGTGGAACTCAATCTCATGACCCTGAGATCATGACCTGAGCCCAAATCAAGAGGCAGATGCTTAACCAACTGCACCATGCAGGCATCCAATGTTTGATCCTTTTACTTGAATTCAATTTGCTAGTATTTTATTGGGGATTTTTACATTTAGGTTCATCAGCGATACAGGTGTGTAATTTTCTTGTGGCTTCCTTGCCTAGTTTTGGTATCCAAATAATGCCTTATAAAATGAATTTGGGGGGCACCTGGGTGGCTCAGGGGGTTACGCCTCTGCCTTCTGCTCAGGTCATGATCTCAGAGTCCTGGGATCTAGCCCCACATCGGGCTCTCTGCTCAGCAGGGAGCCTGCTTCCCCACGCCCCTCTCTCTCTGCCTGCCTCTCTGCCTCCTTCTCTGCCTCCTTGTGATTTCTGTCAAATAAATAAAATCTTAAAAAAAATAAAATGAATTTGGAAAAGTTTCCTCTTCTATTTTTTTGAAAGGTTTGATATTAATTCTTCTTTCAGTGTTGGGTAGAATTCACCATGAAGCCCTCTGGTCTTGGGCTTTTGTTTGCAAGGAGCTTTTTGATTAGTGATTCAATCCACTTGTAATTAGTCTGTTGAAGTATTTTCTTTTATTATAATATGATTCAATCATGGTAGGTTGTATATTTCTAGGAATTTGTCCATTTCTTCTAGGTTGTCCAATTTGTTGATGTATAATTGCTTATAGAAGTCTCTTATAATCCTTTGTATTTCTGTGCTGTCAGTTATAACATTTCCTCTTTTATTTCTCATACTAATCATTTGCACTGTAGCTCTTTTTTCCTTGGTGAGCCCAGCTAAGTGTTTGTAAATTTTGTTTCTTTTCAAAGAGCCAGCTCTTAGTTTCATTAATTTTTTCTATTGTCTATTTAGTTCCTTTCATTTTCTTTTGCTCTCATCTTTGTTATTTCCTTTTTTTTTAACCAACTT
Source organism: Mellivora capensis (assembly GCA_004024625.1). Lineage (NCBI taxonomy): Eukaryota > Metazoa > Chordata > Mammalia > Carnivora > Mustelidae > Mellivora > Mellivora capensis. The sequence continues at coordinate 66,601 of PISX010008022.1, read as the reverse complement.
TGGACTATGTTTCTTCTTTTTCTAGTTCCTTGAGGTATAAAATTAGGTTGTTTATATGTCTATGTTTATATTTTATAGGTCAAGTGACTTAGTTTTGGTATAGACATATATTGCTATAAACTTGCTTCTTAGAACTGCCTTTGGTGCATCCCAGAATTCTGGTCTGTTACATTTCTATTTTTATTTATATCATTGTGTTGAATTTCTCTTTTGTTTTCTTCTTTGACTCATTGGCTGTTCAATAGCATGTTGTTAATCTCTACATTTTTTTAAACATTCCAGTTTTCTTCATGTAGTTAATTTCAAATTTCATACCATTGTGGTCAAAAAGAAGTTTGATATGATTTCAGTTTTCTTAAAGCTATTAAGACCTGCTTTGATCTATCTGGGGAAATGTTTCAAGTCTACTTGAGAAGAATGCATATCCTATTGCTTTTGGTTGGGATATTCTGTAAATACCTGTTAAGTACATCTGCTGTAATATGTCATTTAAGGGTAATGTTCCTAATATATCATTTAAGACTGATATATTGATTTCTGGATCCATTGATCCAGGGTATTAAAATCCCCTACTATTATAGTATTGCTCTCTATTTCACCCCTTAGGTCTGTTAACATTTGCTTTGCATATTTAGGTGCTCCTATGTTGGGTGCATAAATATTTACAAATGCTATATTATGTTGGATGACCCCTTTATGTAATACCCTTCTTTATCTTTTATTACAGTCTTTGTTTTAAATCCATTTTATCGGGGCACCTGGTTGGCTCTGAGGGTTAAAGCCTCTGCCTTTGGCTCCGGTCATGATCCCAGGGTCCTGGGATCAAACTCCACATCAGGCTCTCTGCTTGGCAGGGAGCCTGCATCCCCCTCTCTCTCTGCCTGCCTCTCTGCCTACTTGTGATCTCTCTCTCTGCCAAATAAATAAATAAAAATCTTCACAATAAATAAAAAACATTTTGTCTAATATACGTATAGCTACTCTAGCTTTCTTTTGATTTTAATTTGCATGGAATATTTTTTCTTCCACTCCTTCATTTTGGGTCTGTGTATGTCCTTACGTCTAAAGTTAGTCTTGTATAAACAGCGTATAGATGGGTCTCTCTCTCTTTTTTTAATCCATTCAGCTACTCTGTCTTTTGATCACGGAATTTAGTCCATTTACATTTAAAGCAATTATAGGTAGGTACATTTAAAGTAATTATAGGTAGGTAGATATTGTCATTTTGTTCATTATAATATTTATTTTTAATTATATTTCATTATATTTATTTTCGTGTATTTTTGAACTTCAGATAACTGTAAATGGATATTATTTCATATGTATTTATATTACATTTTATTATTTACTATTGTTCAAAATTATTCTGCTGATTTATTTATCTTGGTGCCCTGGTGTATCTTCGCTGCTATATTCTGTATAAATATAACTCAATATTTGGCCACTTCTAGATGTTTTGACTATTACATGTAGTGCTGCTGTGAATGTTTCTTACACATGTATCCTGATAATGGGCATATACAAAAAATTTTCTCTAAGATCTATATGTAGGCATGCATGGAATTTCTGCATCACAGATGAGTCATTTTCAATTCCAGGAGATAATGTCTACATATATTACTTTTACTTTTTAATTTAATTACAAATTACTTTTCAAGTACTTGTACTTTTTTATACACCCACCAGCAATGTATGAAACTTGCTCTTCAGTCACATCAGAACCAACATTTTTCTAATTACTTATAACGCTGTTCTTTTTATAAGCATGTTGATTTTTTGCCTTTCCTATTTAGGGAAGTGTCTAAGTTTTTTGTCCATTTTTCATTGGATTGCTTCTTAATGACTTATTAGAGTTCTTTAAACGTTCTGGCTCTGAATCATTTGATTATCATGGTACAAGTATTTCTTCCAAGTCTATTCACTTTTTGGTGGCATAATTTGATGAACCAGCATTCTCAAAATTCATATTGTTAAAAAATAACATTTGTCCTTTTCATTGAGCACTTCCTGTATCTGCCATTAATCAAATATTTGATTAGCAATTTCTCATTTGATTAGCAAGAAAAATGTCTCTATTTTCTTCATACTCTTTATATATTAAAGAGTATGCCATTAATCAAATATTTACATCTCTATTCCATGTTCAGATTTTCTACTGATTAATTGAAATCTCCTTGCAAAAGGACCACATTGTCTGAAATAGTACATTATTATTATTATTATAAGATTGGTACCTGCTAAAACAAATCCCCCTACTAAGTCATCTTCTTTAGAAGCAATGTCTTAATTTTGTCCCTTTACACTTCCTTATAAATTTTAGATCAGTTTTTCTCCTCTTCCTCCTCTCCCCTTTTCCCATCTGTCTGTCACACAGACACACACACACACACAGAGTTGGCATTTTGATTGGGATTAAATTGATTTGTAGATAAATTTGGGGAGGATTGATGATCTTTTTCTCTTTTAGCATGTCTTTCAATAAAGTTTATATTTTTCTCCAAAGAGAGGTTGCATATGTTTTCTAATATTTATTAAGCATTTGATATTGTTACTCTTTATAAATAGTTGCTATTTTATAAACTGCACTTTTAATTCTTTGTAATTATGAACAGAAATGAAATTAATTTGTTATTCAAAAATTTGCTGTATACCTTTTAATTCTAATAAATCATATGTTGATTCTTTTGGGATTTCTGGGTTAATAATGGAATTATCTGTGAATAATATGTTTCCCCACTTTCCAATACTTATGTCTTTTACAAATTATTTCTTTATTTTTGCATTGTCCAAGAACTGAAGAATAATACTGAGCAGTAGTGGAGATACCTAGCACCCTTGTCTTGTTTCAAATATTAAAGTGAATACTTCAACCCTGAAAACAATAATTCGCTGAACTTTTGAAATAATGAATAATGTTAAGTTTTATCAAAGTCTTTTGCTATATCAGTTGAAATAGTTATTTTATTCTTCTTTTAATGTTTTATTAGTGAATTATTTAAATTGATTTTCTTATACTAACCATGCAATCCTTGATATATCCAACCTGTCATGGTGTATTTTTATATGGCAGAATTTGGTATGTTAATATTTTGTTCAGTAGTTTTGTATTTAATTTCACATATGATTTTAGCTTGGAATTATCCCTTCAGGTAAAACTTTATTTAGGCTTTGTATCAAGTTTATCTTTGTTTCATAAAATAAGTGGGAGGTTTTCCTCTTTTCTGTAATTATTTGTGTAAATTTGGATCTGTTTCTTTATTATTAGGTAGACCTCCAAAAACACATCTGGGCCTGATATTTGTTGGACTGTTTTGTAATGCAATCCAATTTTAGTAATCTTTAGACATATGCTAAATTTGACATCAGTCTGCGTATTTGGTTAAAAGCCACTATTTAGCTTCAGCTGATTCTTCAAACTTTGGAAGCCTAAATAGCCAAATGCTACTTTGAGATTTCTTCCAATCAGTTTGTACATGATCAATATATAATTTCCACTACATCTAGCGAGGCTAACACTACCTCAATATAAAGTCAGGTGTTCAGATTTACTGTAAATCCAAATCTTCATCTAATTAAGCATGTTACAGGTAATTTAGGATAAAATTCAAGCACATGAGGAAGATTTCCTTGTGAGCTTGTGCAGATGTGAATAAATCTTGTAGGTTAAGATGGAAATGTATATTTATTGTTTCACAATCAATGAATTTTCAAATAGTAAGAAAATTAAATGGCCTTATAAATTATGAGACAACATATTAGCTACTAGAAAAATTTAAGAATATTTTATCATTTTTTGAGCCTATTGATGCTTTAAAAACTTCAGTTTTAATACAATGGAGAATAGTAGATTTGGAAAGTTAGTAATTTTGCTATAATTCCCATCTGAAACAAGTGGATTATAAATATATCAATGTTATCACATAAAAGTATCATGAAGAAAAAATTCCAATATCATTACATGAAAATGTATAAGGAATATAAAGAAAATAATATACAGACTTTTTTTCTTGCTAATCAAATGAGGGAAAAAATGGACTTCACAATAATTTAAGATGATTCTTATAGTTTTTAGTTTGTGAAGGTTATAACTTCAAAGTTTCATAATTTGCTAGTCTTAAAAAATATGTAATTGCTATTATAAACAAATATTTCAAATAAATTTTAATTTATTAAGTACCATATATAAGAAATTTATTCTGTGATGATTTCACTTGGCTTTGTCCTAGCCTTTGCTTGAGTATTAATTTTAATACTTGGGTGTTTAGCATTTAGTCAAAGAGTATAATTTTGGGTATAATTATTATATAATTAACTAAATTTTATTATGTTAATCACCATACAGTACATCATTAGTTTTTGATGTAGTATTCCATGATTCATTATTTGCATATAATACCCAGTGCTCCATGAATGCAGGCCCTCCTTAATACCCATCACAGTGCAAAATGAGTATAATTTTGAGTGTAATTCTGTACAATTCTTCAGATTTTCTTAAGTTTGGTAAGTTATTTTTTCTAGAAATTGATTTCATCTATATTTTCAAGTATACTGCCATAAAGATATTCTTAATATTCACTTATTATCTTTTGAATCCCTACATCATCTAGGTTGTGTCTCCTTTTTTTTTTTTTACTTTAAAATTGTTTCCTTGTTCTCTTATTTTTCTGTTTTTATCAATCTACATGGATATTTGTATATTTCATTACTCCATTTAGAAAAACACAGTATTTAGTTTTGCTGTCTCTGCTACATGTTTATTTTCTTTTTAATCTTTTGTTTTAAGTTTTTTGTTGAGGTGTTACATATATCCTGTAAAGTGTACAAATCTTTAAAAATATGCAGATAAGTGAACTTTCACAAATGAATACATCTCTGTAAAACCACCATCCAGATCAAGATATAGAACATTTCAGAAAGTTCTGTTCCCTTGTGCCTCTTCCCACTTAATATCCTCAGAGGAAACTTTTCATCATTTTTATCACTACCAATTAGTTTTGTCTGCTCTTGAAATTCAGGAAATGAAATCATATGCCATATAACCTTTTGTGTCTGTGTTCTTCCAACCAAGAGTTTATCTATGAGATTCATCCATATTGTTGTGAGTAGTTGTGCTTTGTTCTTTTTTAAATTGCTATTTAACTGTTTCTTCTTTTAATTTTTCCCCAGTAAGTTTCATTTCTTGTTTAATTTAGGCGCTGGGTCTTTGATGGTATTTCTTTTCTCTTAGGAATAAGTATTAATTGGCCATATTTTATTAATAATACACAGTACTATTTTCAGTATCATTCAGTTCTAAATGTTTTTAACTTCTATAAATATATCTCTTTACCTCATGATTTATTTGGAAATGTGATCTTAATCTCCAAGTACATAATGTAGTTTTTTTTGTTTTGTTTTGTTTTGTTTTGTTTGTTTTTAATATCATATTGTTATTAGTTCCAAGGCTTTTGCATTATGGTCAAACAAGTGTGTTAAGATTTTCTTTATAGCTATGTTTCTGATCAATTTTCACGAATGTTTTATAGGTGCTTGAATAATTATTTGCTACTGGTGTAGTATAAAATTTTCTATATATGTGTTAAATCAAATTTGTTTACTCATTCCAATCTTTATATTTGATTTTTGGGTCTGCTTTATTCATGAGGATACTACTTTATTCATGAACATACTAAGAAATGTATATATTTAGAGAGAGGGCATGTGTGTGTGTGTGTGTATACACACACACACCTACATATATATATTTAAGATGTAATTAACATATATTAGTTTCAGGTACACAACATGATAATTCGATTTTGCATATATGGTGAAAGGATCACCACGATAATAATCATCCACCACCACACATTGGTACACTTTTTCTAATGATGAGAACTTCTAAGATCTACTCGTTGCAACTTTAAAATATACAATAAAGTATTATCAACTATAATCACCATGGTAAACATTATATTCCATGAAGTATATTATAGATGGAAGTTTGTACTTTTAAACCCCTCCATCCAATTCACCCATGTCCCAATCCACCCAATTCACCCCTGTCCCAATCTTCATATGTATCCATAAGCTTTTTTAAAAATTATTTTTTAAACACAAGTAAAATCTTATAGTATTGGTCTTTCTCTGCTACATTTACTACATTTAACATAATGTTAAATTATGTTAAAGATCCATCTATGTTGTCACAAATGGCAAGATTTTTTTTTTTTTTTTTAAGATTTATTTATTTGAAAGAGAGAAAGAGAGCAGCATGAATGAGGGGGGAGGAGGAGTGGGAGAGAGCAAGAGAGAGAATACCAAGCAGCCTCCCCATTGAGCACAGAGCCTGACAGGGGCCTCCAACTTATGACACATGAGATGATGACCTGACCCAAAACCAAGAGTTGGCCGCTTAACTGTCTAAGCTGTTTAGGTGCCCCAAGATTTCATTTTTTATAGCCAAGTAATATTCCATTGAGTGCATATAAACCTCATTTTTTTATCCATTCACCTACCTATGGACACATATGTTGCTTTCATATTTTGGTGCATAATGCTGCAATGACAATAGGGGTGCATTTAGTTTTTCAGATTAGTGTTTTCTTTTCTTTGGATGAATATCCACAAATACAATAGTTGAATCATATGGTAGTTCTGTTTTTAGTTATATAGGAAGCTCCATACTGCTTTCCATAGTGGCTGCACCAATTTACATTTCCAGAAAGCATATACAAGGGTTAATTTTCTCCACATCCTGCCAACACTTCTAATTTCTTGTCTTTTTTATAATTACCATTCTAAAGGTCTGAGATGATATCTTGTGGTTTTGATTTGCATTCCTGATGATTAGCAATATTGAGTATCTTCTAATGTACCTGTTGGTCATCTGTGTGTCTTCTTTGAAAAAAATACTCAAAACTACTGCCCATTTTTTAATTGGATTGTTTGGGGATTTTTGCTACAGAGTCATATGAGTTCTTTATATTCTTTGGATAGCACCACTTTATTAGATAATTTGCAAGTATTTTCTCCAGTCAGTATGTTGCCTTTTTATTTTTGATGGTTCTTTGATATGCAAAAGCTTTTTTAGTTTTGTTGTCCCATTTGTTTATTTTTGCTTATGTTGTCTCTGCTTTTGGAGCCAAACCCAAAATATCATTACTGTTTATGTTTTATTTTAGAAGTTTTATGATTTCAGGTCTTATGTTAAATCTTTGATCCATTTTGGGTAATTTTTGAGTATGATGTGAGGTAGTGGTCCTGATTCATTCTTTTGAATGTGGATGTCTATTTTTCCCAACATCATTTACTGAAAGGACAGTCTTCCTCATTGAATATTCTTGGTGCCTTTATCCTAAATTAATTGACCATATATGCCTGAGTTTATTTCTGGGCTCTCAGTTCTATTTCATTGAACTATGTGTCTATTTTGATGCTAATACCATACTGTTTCATGTTCTATGGCTTTATAATATAGTTTGAAATGAGGGTGCATGATGCTGCCAGCTTTGTTCTTCTTTCTCAAGATTGTCTTAGCTATTTGAGGTCTTTTGTGGGTCCTTAAAAATTTTAGGATTATTTATTTTCTGTAAAAAAAAAAAAAAAACCATTAATATTTTGACAAGATTGTATTGAATCTGTATGTTGAATTAGGTAGTCCGAGGAATTTAACAATACAAATTATCCAATCCATGAGGATGGGCTATCTTTCCATTTATTTGTGTTTTCTTCAATTTCTTTCTTCAATGTCTTGTAGTTTTTAATATACAGGTTTCAATTTTTTAGTTAAATTTAATCTTTGATATTTTATTCCTTTTGATACTATTGTAAATGGATGGTTTTCTTAATTTTTCTTTTAGAGCATTATTAATGTATAGAAACAGATTTTTGTATGTTGATTTTTTTTTTTTTTTACATCATTCAACTTTACTGAATTTGTTGATTAGTTCTAATAGTTTTTTGATGGTCTTTAGGAATTTTTTTTACATATAAAATTATACCATCTGCAAATAGTTTTACTTCTTCTGTTCTAATTTGAATATCTTTTATAGGATGTCCAATTTGTTCCTGTATAATTTTTCATAGTAGACTCTTAAAATCTTTCATATTTCTGTGTTATCAGTTGTTCCTTCTAATCTACATCTAATTTTACTTCTGAGTCCTGCCTCTTTTTTCTTTGGTGAGTTTTGTTAAAGTTTTGTCAATTTATCTTTGAAAAAAACATGCTTTTTTTTTTTTCTTTTGTAATGTTCTTTTTAGTTGTCTTTTTGTCACTATTTCATTTATTTCTGCTCTTATTTTTACTTCCTTTTTATTAACTCTGGAATCCATTTATTTATTTATTTTTTCTGATTCATTAATGTGCAAAGTTGGGTTTTTTTGAGATTTTTCTTGTTTTTTGAGGTAGGAATTTATCACTGTGTAATTCTCTCCTAGACCTACTTTTATTACATCCTATAAGTTTTGGGTTGTTTTATTTCCATTTTCACTTGGCTCAGGGTTTTTTAAAAATTTCTGTTATCATTTGGCCCATCAGTTATTTAGTAGCATGTTTAATTTCCACATATTTGTGAATTTCCAGTTTTCTTCTTGTAATGATTTCCAGTTTCGTATCATTTTTGAGTAGAGAAGAATCTTGATATGATTTCAATCTTCTTTAATATATTGTTTTGTACTGCAACCTAACATATGATCTATCCTGAAGAACGTTCCATGTGCACTTGAGAGTAAGATATATTGCTTCTTTTGATAGAATATTTATAAATATGTGTATATATGTGTGTGTGTGTGTTTGTGTATAATGTTCATCTGGTCTAATGTGTCATTTTAAGACTGTTTTTTGTTTTTCTGTCTGGCTGATATCCTTTGATGAAAGTGGGACAATGAAGTCTCCTACTATTATTGCATTGTTGTTTGTTTCTCCCTTTAAGTCTGTTAATAGTTGCTTCATATATTTAAGTGATCATCTGTTGGGTGCATAAATCTTTACAAATTTTATATCCTCCTTTTATCAGCATGTAATGGTCTTCATTGCCTCTTATTATAGTCTTTGTTTTAAAGTCAGTTTTGTCTGATAAAAACATAGCTATACTTGGTTTTTTTTGGTTCACATTTGGATGAGATATCTTTTTCCATCCCTTTACTTGGTCTGTGTCTGTCTTTACATCTGAAGTATCTTATCTTTTTATCCTTTCAGTGGCTTTATATCTTTTAAGAAGAAGTTATTTACATTTAAAGTAATTATTGATATGTATTTATTACGATTTTGTTAACATTTTCCAGCTGCTTTGTAGGTCTTCTCTTTCTTATCTTGCTCTCTTCCTTTGTGATTTAATGATTTTGATAGTGGGTGTCTGGGTGGCTCCATCAGCTAAGTGTCCACCTTTGGCTCAGGTCAGAATCTGGAGTACTGGGATAAGCCATCAGGCTCCCTACTGTGTGGGGAACCTGCTTCTCCCTCTCCCTCTCCCTGCTGCTCACCCTGCTTGTGCACTCTTGTGTGCTCACGCTCTATCAAATACATAAGTAAAATATTTTTTTTTAAAACTGATGATTTTGGTCCTGCTATGTTTAGATTCCTTTCTCTTTATCTTTTGTGTATCTAGTATAGATTGGTGCTTTTTTGTTACCATAAGGCTTACATATAACATTTATATTTATAATTATCTATTTTAAATGGATAGCAACCTAAGTTTGAACACATTCTAGTACTCAATACTTTTATTCTCTCAGACCACATTTAATATTTTGATGTCACAATTCACATATTTTATCCTGTATATCTCTTAACATATTGTCATAGTTATTTTTACTACTTTTTGTCTATTAACCTTCATACTATTTTTATAAGTGACTACTACATCACCTTTATGACATTAGATTATTTTAAAATTTACTACATATTTACCTTTACCAATGAGATTTAGACTTTCATGTTTTTCTGTTACTAATTTGTGCATTTCATTTCCGCTTAAACAAGTCTCCTTAAGGGTAGCGAAGTTGTGATTAATTCCTTTAGCTTTTGCTAAAGGAATTAGCAATTCTTTCCTTCAATTCTGAATGACAACTTTTCTGTGTAGAGTATTCTTGGTTGGAATTTTTGTTTCCTTTCAGCATTTGGAATATATCATGCCATTCCCTCTTTCCTCAACAGGTTCTGCTGAAAACTGCTGATTGTTACATAACGAAGGAATCCCAATAGGATACATTATTTTGTTTCTTGATGCTTTTAAGATTCTCTCCCTATGTTTAACTTTTGACCTTTTAGTTATGATATATCTTTGTGTGTGTCTCTTTAGCTTTACCTTCGTTGGGAGTCTCTGGGATTCTGGATCTGTTTCCCTCTCCATGTTAGAGAAGTTTTTTTGTTTGTTTGTTTTGTTTTTATTTCATTTCTTTTCAGTGTAACAGAATTCATTTACACCACACCCAGTGCTCCATGCAATGCGTGCCCTCCATAATACCCAACACCTGGCTCCCCCAACCTCCCACTCCCTGCCCCTTCAAAACCCTCGGGTTGTTTTTGAGAGTCCATAGTCTCTCATGGTTCATCTCCCCCCCAATTTCCCTCAACTCCCTTCTCCTCTCCATCTCCCCATGTCCTCCGTGTTATTTGTTATGCTCCGCAAATAAGTGAAACCATATGATAATTGACTCTCTCTGCTTGACTTATTTCACTCAGCATAATCTCTTCCAGTCCCATCCATGTTGCTACAAAAGTTGGG
>PISX010008022.1:0-55795 GCA_004024625.1 Mellivora capensis | reverse complement strand
TCACATCTTCCTTATCCATTCGTCTGTTGAAGGGCATCTTGTTTCTTTCCACAGTTCGGCGACCGTGGCCATTGCTGCTATAAACATTGGGGTACAGATGGCCCTTCTTTTCACCACATCTGTATCTTTGGGGTAAATACCCAGTAGCGCAATTGCAGGGTCATAGGGAAGCTCTATTTTTAACTATGTTAGAGAAGTTTTAATCCATTATTTCTTCAAATAAATTTTTTGCCATTTGCTCTTGTCCTTCTGGAACCCCTATAATGTGAATGTTGGTTGGGTTGATATTGTCCTTTCGGTCCTTTTAAGCTTGCTTCACTTTTTTTACTTTTTTCATTATGCTGCTATGATTGTGTGAGTTTCACTGCCTTTGAGTTCATTGATTCTGTCTTCCACTTTATCTTGTCTGTTGTGAATCCCTTTAGTGTAATTTTCTATGGAATTATATTCTTTAGCTATATAACTTCTGCTTGGTATTTTCTTATGTTTTCTATTACTTTAAGTTCTTGCTAGCTTCATCCCTCTTCCACCTGAGTAGGTAAAAGATCTTTATGATTTTATTATGATTTTAATATGATTATGTTAAACTCCTTATCAGGTAAATCACTTAACTAATTTTTATTAGGAACTTTTTCTGAGGTTTTCTTTTTGTTTAGTTTGGAACACATTCTTCTCTTTCACTGACTTTCTGTGGTGGTTTCTATGCTTTAATTGAAACAGGCACTTCCCCAGTCTTAAAGAGTGACCTCACATAAGTGATAAGCTTTATCATTCAAACTTACCCTAGCTCCTGGTTGTCTTACAAACCCTTGTGATTATCAAGGCAGACTGTTTAATTTTTAATGTCTCTCAGTTGTTGATGGTGTATCAAGACCTGTCATTGTCCCAAAGGGGAGGATTTCAGCCAGCACCTAGATTCATGCTGACTGGAGCCAGACCCACAGACAGCAGCATAAAGTATGCAAATATACACATTCCTGTGGGACCTCAAGTGTAAGTCCCACCAGCCATCATAGCCAGGAAACCTTAGTGTTCCTTGGGAGGCAGTCACAAACATCAGAACACTAGATGAATGTATATTATCCTTTGTGGAAGATACTGGTGGCCCTAGCAGGGCAGATGGAGAGCACAAAGATGGCATCCACTGGCCTCCCTCACCAGACTACATCTCAGTAGGTTTCTAGATATATGGTAAGCCAGAAGTGTACCTGCCATGCTCAAGTTCCAAGATAAGCAAATATGCCTCTTTCACAAGAGTCTGCCTATGGTTCCTTCTGTCCTCTGTGCTATCCCCTGGGGCGGGGGGTGGTGATAGCTCTTCCACTGTTACAGTTCCTGAGACTGTCCTCTGACAACCAGACTCAGGCCATCAATGAGTATCCCTTACATGGTAACCACAATGTGTGTGGCACCAGATATTAAAAAAATGGGGTGCCACACACACATACAAAATCCTTTCAGGGAGAAACTGGCACTCTAGGTCACTACAGAGGTAGAACATGAACATAGTCACTTGACCTCTGAGGTCTTTGCAGAGGATTATAGTGGGCCCTTAGAAGCATTTTTAATTAGAAGCCTGCCTGCATATCTATGTTCTCTAACTTTATTATCTATCCTTCCTGCTTTCTTCTGCTTCTAAATCTTGCATGTTATATTCTGGGTGAGTTTCTCTTTTAATTCAGTGACTGACTCTTCCATTTTGTCCAATGCCATGTTTACTACACCTCTCAACTGTCTGAAATTTGAAGACTATATATTTCCTTTCCAAATTTTCAAATTATGTTTGTTTCATAACTTCTTGGTCATGCTTCATTTCTGCATATTTTTATTCCATAAGTCCTTGCTTTTCTTTACTATAACTTATTCTTCATTTATATTTGGGCACTAAACATTTATTTTAAAGATTTTTTAGACTCTTCCACTACGTTATTTCTCCTTGGGACAATCTATCTTCCTTCTGCTGATATTTCTGGCTATCCTTCTCAGCATCTGTCTTAGTTTGGGTTCTCAATGGAACAGACCCTGAGTAAAGGATGTGAGTTCAAGTAGTTTATTTGGGAGGTGAAGGAAACAGGAGTAGAATAATGGATAAGGGAGATAGAGAAGAAAACAACCAATAATGGGTGCATTACTGAATGAGGTACCCTTGTGTGTAACAGTCAATTCTGCAGGGAAACTTCTGGAAGCCAGTGTAGAACAGATCTCTCAGAGTTCTCCTACCCAAGGGTCATGCCAGTATTTATGCACCAATTTCTTCTGGTTAGTTTGAGGCTGCTCCCCAAAGACATTAGTTTTCCATCACTTTTAGTACACCAGACCAGTAGGCAAAGCAGGATTCATTACCAATCCAGGAAAACTAAAAGAAAGAAATGCAGATGTTGAAAGTCAGACCAATATGCACTTGAGCAGTGAGAACATGGAGATAAGGGGCACTGACAGGACCTGATGTGGCATTAAAATTTTTTCCTTCAGGGGCTCCTATCCCATGGTAATGTTGGGGGCAATGTAGTTCCAGTCAGTTGGCTGCTGGACTACTTGCCTTGTTGCAAGAATGTCTGTCTTCCCACTCCCAGCGTGCAGCTTGCTAAAAGCCTTAGCCATAGTGAGTGTTCAGCAACTTTTCTCAGTTCTATTTCATAATCTAGAGAACCTTGTCTTTAAGCAGTATTGTTTATCATACAGAATGTTAAATTCTTAACTTACTATCCCCTTATTATCCCCTGCTTCTTAAGGACAGCAAGCTTGTGTCTTCAGAACATTTTACTATTTGCATTTCTTTCAGTTTTCACTTTGCAAAATTATTTGTTTTACTTTTTAGCCTGGCTGAGTATTTTGGTCTTCTACTGGTATATTTTATCTATTATTGGTATGTATTTGGGAAGAGGGAATATAATCAATTACAATCTTACTCTGCTATACTAGCTAAATGTTTACTATCTCCTTATTTTAAATAAAATCATAGAATTTTAAAAATTTAAATTATGTGTTTTTGAAATCTCATTTAAATGAAAGGAATGGTGCCTAGTGAAAAATTGTTGTTTGTGCAAGGCTTACGGGAACTGTTTTCTACTCTTTGTTTTATACGTGTCCCTTTTTTCTATATGTAACTTTTGGGGAAAAGGTGGGACGTTCTGCCTTTTTGTACCCTTCTAATACTAGGTTACACTGAGAAATTTTCAGTTTGGTGTTTTCTAACTGATTTAGAAACAGCTATAACTCTAACCTTTTCTATATTTTCAATAAGTCATCCTAAAAACAAATCAAGATACTTGATATTCACTATTGACTCAGATATTACAAAAATAACTTGCCCAATATTTAATGTTTATATAACAGAAATGATCTCAATAGAGTAAATGAGACTATTAAAAGGCTGAGGAATAAGGTGTCCAAGAATAGAGGATTAAGAATTGCAGAGAACAAGTCAGGAATTTTCTTTTCCAGAACTATGTCAGCAACTGTGGTAGGAACACAGAGAATCAAGCTTGTGTTTCCTTTTTAACCTTGCCTTACCCCCTTGCACCTTTATTCCAGAATCTTCAAAGTTTTGGACAACTTCTAACCTTATATGGAATGAGAATTTCTCAGAGTTTCTGTCTGAAACCTATGGATAAAAAACAACAAAAGGAAACTATACAGACCTGTCACAATTGAGAATGGTAGCTATGAGAACAAAGGCAGAAATATCCTGGACAAAAGTAATTCCAATTAAAAGAGAATCTCATGGTGGACCTAGTTAGATGGTTTGTTTGGTTTTGAGTTTTTTCCTTCAATTGAGGTATAATTGGCATAGCATTATATGGTTTCAGTTGTACAACATGATTCCATACTTGTATATATTATAAAAAGAAAATCACAGTGTTTAGTTCTCATCTGCTACTTTATGTAATTACAAAAATATTCTCTTATGATGAGAACTTTTAAGATTTACTTTCTTAGAAACTTTCAAATGTGCATTAGAACATCACTAACTATAAATATCATGCTGTACATTGCATCCTGTCACTGACTTATAACCAGAAGTTTATAACTTTTGACTCCCCTCAACATTTTGCCTACCACCCACCCCCTGCTTCTAGTTTGATCCCTGTATCCATGAGCTTGTCTGGCGTGTGTGTTGGGTTTTTTTTTTAGGTTCCACGTATAAATGAGATAATACAGTATGTCTTTCTCTATCTTCATTTCTCTCTCTTCACTTAAACAGGAGTGCCTCAAAATCCATTCATTTTGTCACAAATGGCAAGATTTTCTTCTTTTTGATTCCTGTGTGTGTGTGTGTGTGTGTGTGTGTGTGTGTGTACACATACCACACTTTGTAATTCATTCATCAATGGACACTTGGGTTGTTTCCCCGTCTTGACTATTGTAAACAATTCTGCAATGAACATGGGGGGACATGTACCTTTTTGAATTTTTTCAAAGACTTTTATTTTCTTTGGATAAAATCCTGGAAGTGGAATTGCCAGATTATTTGGTAGCTCTACTTCTAATTTTTTAAGGGATCTCCATACTGTTTTCCATAATGACTGCACCAATTTATTCCTACTAACAGTTCACAGGTGTTCCCTTTTCTCCACATCCTTGTCAACACTTGTTAGTTCTTATCTTTTTGATAATAGCCATTCTAACAGGTGTGAGGTGATCTATCATTGTGCTTTTGATTTGTATTTTCCTCATGATTAATCATGTAGAGCATATTTTCATGTACCTGTTGGCCATCTATATCTATCTTATCTATTTTCTATCATCTGTTTCTTTGGAAAATGTTTATTCAGATCCTCTGCCTATTTTTTAAACATTTTTTTTTTACAACCGAGTTGTATGAATTCTTTATACATTTTGGATATGAACACCTTATCAGATATGATATGCAAATACTTTTCCTGTTCAGTAAATTACCTTTTCATTTTGTTGGTGGTTTCCTTTACCGTACAGAAGCTTTTCAGTTTGATGTGGTTCCATTTATTTTTGCCTTTGTTGTCTTTGCCTTTGCTTTCAAATCCAACAAATCATCATGAAAAATGACATTAAGGAGATTATCACCTATGTCTCTACGAGGAATTTTATGGTTTCAGGTTTTGTGCTCATCTTTGATCTATTTTGAATTATTTGTGGTGTAAGATAGGGGTCCCATTTTGTTCTTTTGCATATGGCTGTCCATTTTTTACAGCACCATTTATTGATGAGACTCTTCTCTCTCTGTTATATATTCTTGCCTCCTAGGTTATAAATTAAATGGATTAAATTAAATAAATTAAATGGATTAATTTCTGGGCTCTCCATTCTGTTCTATTGATTTATGTGTCTGCTTTTATGCCAATACCACACTGTTTTGATTACTCTAGCTTTGTAATATAATGTAAAATCAGGAAGCATGATACTTGCAGCTCTGTTCTTTCTCAAGATTATTTTTGCTACCTTAGGTCTTTTGTGGTTCCTTACAAATTTTAAGATTGTTTGCTCTATTACTGTGAAAATAGCCTTTGGAGTTTTGATAGGGATTGCCTTGTATCTGTAGATGACTTTGGGAGGTATGGACACTTCAGTAATATTAGTTCTTCCAATCTATGGGCACAGACAATCTCTACATTTATTCTTTTTTTGGTTTCCATCAATCAGTGTCTTGGTTTTCAGTGTACTGGTCTTTCACCTCCTCGGTACCTTTATTCCTAGACATTTTATTTTTGCTACAGTTATAAATGACATTTTCAAAATTCACTTTCTGATAGTTCATTATTAGTGTATATAAACACAACATATTTTTCTTTGTTGATTCTGCATCACTCAACTTTATTGAATTTGTTGATTAGTTCTAACAGTTTTATGGTGGAGTCTCTAGGGTTTACATACATCTAATATGTCATCTGTAGATAGCGACAGTTTTACTTCTGTTCTAATTTGGATGTCTTTTATTTCTTTTTCTTGATTAATTGCTCCAGCTAGGACTTCCAATATTATGTTGAATAAAAATTGGGAGAGTGGGTATCCTTGTATTGTTCCTGATCTTAGAAGAAAAGCTTTCAGGTTTTCAACTTTGAGTATGATGCTAGGTGTGTGCTTATCTTTATTGTGTTTAGATACATTCCCTTTATACTCACTTTGTTGAGAGTTTTTATCATAAGTGGATGTTGAATTTTGTCAAAGGCTTTTTCTGCATCTATTAAGATCATGAAATTTTTATCCTCATTTTGTTAATGTGGAATGTCACATTGATTTTGTGGATGTTGAACTTCTCTGCATCCCTAGAATAAATTCCACTTGATATAGTGTTTGGTCTTCTTAATGTGCTCTTTAATTTGGTTTGCTAATATTTTTATTCAGGATTTTTCCATCAAGGTTCATCAAGGTTATTGGCCTGTAATCTTCTTTTCTTATAATGTCCTTGTCTGGTTTTGGTATCAGTGTAATGCTCTCTCATAAAGCAAATTTAGAAGTGTTCCTTCTTCAAATTTTTGGAACAATTTAAGAAGAAATGGTATTAATCCTTCATCAATGTTTGGTAGAATTCACCTCTCTGGTCCTGGATTTTGTTTGTTAGGAGTTTTTTGATTACTGATTCAATCTCTCTACTAGTAATCAGTCTTTACATATTTCTATTTCTTCATGATTCAGTCTTGCTAGGTTGTATTTGTCTAGAATTGCATCCACTTCTTCTAGATTGTCCAGTTTGTTGATATATAATTTTTCATAGTAATCCAAGCAAACTATTTTATTTGTAATGACTCCCAGGACTTGAGAGTATGCCAAGACCTGTCACTGTCCCCAAGGAAGGATCATAGTCAGCACCTAGTTTCAGACTGTTGAAAGACCTAAGGCAGCAGCTTTTAAAGTGTGTTAATGTATATAGTTCTGTGAGACCATAAGCCTCAATTCTACTGGCCACCAAAGCTAGGCAATCTAGAGGTGTCCATTTTGGTGGGAGTTGTAAAAATCAGGGCCCACACTGATGGTGTAAATTCCTTTCTGGGAGATAATGGTGAGCTGGATTAAGGCAGAAGGAGAGCATAGAGATGGTTTCCACCAACTTCTATCCCTGGAGTGTGCCTAAGAAGAGCCATAACTGTGCCAGACCAGACGCCTGCCATCAGGCATAATTTCCAGGACAAACAAATAAGTATTCTCCACAGAGATATTGGAAATGTGTTTCAGTCTTCTATCTATGGACTTCTTTGGGGGTGGCAGTCTGCCAGGAATGGTCTCTCTTTTGGTTATAGTCCCCTGGGACCCAGGAAAGCAAGCTCCATAGGTCACCAAAGCCAGCAGTCAAAGGCTTCCCCTTGGTTGCTGCCATAAAAATTGGGCACCAGATACAAAAACCTGGGCATCAGATACATGTACAGGCTCCTTTCCAGGAGATACTGGCTCTGTGGAGCGTAGCATAGGAAAAGCACAAAGATAGCCCCGGCTTCTGAGTTCTCTGGGAGGATTACAGTGGGTTCTTTGATATGTATTAAATTAGAAGCCAGTCTCTCCTACCACAGCTATGAAGACAAGCTAATATACATCTTTCATAGAAGGACTGAGCCCTGGGGGTAGTGGCCAGTTTAGAACTCTTTTTTTTTTTTTTTTTTTTTTTTATAGTCCTGTGGGACCCACAAGTTTAGGTCCCATTGGCAACCAAAGCCATACAACCTAGAGATATCCTACCTTTGATGACAGTCATTAAAAATCAGGGTCCCAGATGACTGTATAAGTTCTTTTCTGGGAGATTCCAGCAAGCTGGACCAAGATAGAGGGAGAGTGAAAGATGGGATCCACCCACCTTTGTCTCCAGAGGGCACTTCCATAAATTGCTAGATCTGTGCCAAACCAGAGCCCTGTCCCTCAGGCAGCTCCAGGACAAATAAGCTTATTTCACAGAAAGACTGGGGTGTGTTTTAGTCTGCTGTCTATGCAGCTCCCTGAGGGTGACAATGGCCCAGAATTGTCTCTTTGATTGTTACAGTACGGTGGGACCCAGAAACACAAGCTCCGCTGGCCAACAGAGCTTGCCTGTCAAGGGGTATTTCCTAGGTGGCAGCCAGAAAACTGGGGCATCCATTCTTTTCCATGAAGTACCAGAAAGCTAGAATAATGCAGAGGGAAAGCACAAAGATGAGGTCTATAGGCTCCTATCCTAAGACATGCCCCATCAGGCTCTAGATGTATGCTAAATTATATGCCTGGCCCATCCTGACCCTTTAAGACAAGAAAATAAGCCTCTTTCACATAAAGTTTTTAAGCCTCACAGTGCTTCTGCACCAGTACCTAGGTCAGATGAGTCTGAGCCTGTGAGCTCTTTAGACACATTTTTTATTTCAGTATAGCCTTCCAGGTCTCATGGATAAGATCTCTGTTGGTTTTGGGGCACCTGAGGGGCTCAGTCAGTTAAATGTCTGCCTTCAGCTGAGGTCATGATCCTTGGGTCCTGGGGCCAGCCCCACATTGGACTCCCTGCTCACCGGGGAGTCTGCTTCTCTCTCTGCCCCTCTCTCTTGCTCTGCTTACTCTCTCTTTCTCTCAAATAAATAAAATCTTAAAAAACAACAAAAAATGCTCTCTTGGTTTTCAAAGTTAGATGTTTGGGGGCTCATCTCTTAGGTGCAGGTCTTAAAAGTTGGAGTGCCCAATGCAGGGTTCAAACCTTTACTCCGCAGGGGAAAGCTCCAGATTTTGAGTCCCTTCTTGACTGTGGGTCACCATTCCATGGGTAGCATTTATGGTGAAATTGTGTCTCAGCTTCACCAACCTTCTTTAATGTGGATTTTTTTCTCATTTGTCTGAGATGCAGGAGTTGCTTAGCTAAGTATTTAGATTTTTTTCAGAGAAAAATTTTCCATATGTAGTTATCTGTGGGAGAAGGTGAGTTCCGGGTCTCCCTATGTTGCAATCTTAAACCAGAACATCCAGATCTAAAGGTTAAAATTTCATTTCTTTCCCCCTTCCCCCCCCAGCCATATTTCCTACTTTACACACACCAAGATAACTGTAATAGATAGATGTTCTCATGCAAGGTAAGCCTATAGCTCTCTACACATGTTAAGATCTAGCATAGATCTTATCTAGCATAGAACAACTATTTCTTTCACATTACACACATTTTTACATTGGATATATAAAATTAAACACTTAGTTGAAGCTAGTACTATGGAAGAAATCACAAAATCCCTATCCTTAGAGAATTTTTCAAAAATAATATTAAGTCCCATAAAGTCTTACTGAAGACTAAGATGGGAACGAACATTGCAAAACTTCCACTGAGTGCCAGATAATGTGTAGGAAGATTTATATTTATTTCACTCATTTAAGCATCACTTGGAGTTTCCCAGCCAAATATTAGCTTATAAAGAAACAGATTCTGAGAGCCAGCATAGCTAATCCAGGATTCGAATCATTTTTGTCTCGCTTCAAAATTTCGGTCTTTAAACTACAAAACAGTGTTGTGTTCTTTCCAGGATTGGTGTGAGAGCTGGAAATAGCACATGTATATCTGGCACATAGGATCCTTAAATAAATGGTAGCAATTATTATTACTGTTATTTCACACTTCTCCCAAATGGCTTAGTACAGATTCTGTGCTACTTTTTACAGAAGTAATTTTATAGAACGCCTGCCTTCCATTTTCATATCGCACTCTGGCAACTTACTTTTGGACAAAATAAAGAGATGACCGAATTTTCTAGGGCCTTCCAAGAAAGTTTCCTCTCCAGAGAACAACAGTCCTGACCCATTCCTTGCGGGTATATACCAGGAGGCTTATAAACTGTGGGTGGGTCTCCTGGTCAGACTTGATATTGAACTTGACCCTTTCTGTTATTCAAGTTTATTCAATATTGGGGAAGTGCCAGGAAGAAGTCAGTGTAAGAAAGTCTCATTTAGCTATTTGGGAGAATGAAATGCCAATGATTACCATGGTATAAACTAGAATCTGCTTACAACCCCCTGGGGCTTCCTGAATAAACCGCCAATAGAGGGCTGAAAAGTGCCCTTGGGATTCTCTGATTCAAGCCACTTGGAAATGGGCTTGGTGAGGCTGAAAGGAGTGACTGTTACATAGGGGACATTCCCTCTTTCTTTACCTTGTCCATCCTGTACCAGACTGGCCACTATGGCAGGCTATCACTCACCACAATGTATTATTCTGTTCCTTTAACTTTGTGAGTTTTTATACAAGCTCATTCTTTTACAGAAGACCAGAGGCCCTACTTGCATAGGAGACCCAATGAAATAGCTACATTTTAATTAAATTTACACAGCTTTTATGACACCAGTGGGTAGCCTTCACTACTACCCAGAGAAACCCCAGAGCCCATCAGATGGACTTCACATGTAATTAATCTCTAATGCTCAACTTTGTAAGATATGTAATAATACTGCCTGGTTAGAAATGAGAGCTTCAGAGAAGAGTCATATTAAAGATGAAGAGAGAAGCTTTTGGAAGAATTGGTTTTCAAGAGAGCAACTAAGTGTGAACTTTATTAAAAGGAAAAGAATAATGGGAATATCTTGCATTAAGTAAAAATGCTTGACATCTTCAATTTTTCAGTTTCTTTTATTTTGCCCCAGACAAATGCTTCAGTGTTTGTTTTTATAATGCATACCATATGTAAGGTTATAGCCTCATAGATTTAATATTTGGGCAAAGGGACGATTTGCTGTATTCAGAAATTGAAAAAGAGAGAGGAAGAAAACCCCCAACTGTGACTAAATCCTTTAATGGAATTTAAATCTCTTTCCCTGAAAATATTTTGAGAAACTACTTTCAATCAAGAGTTTTTATTTTTAATTATCAACCTAACAACATGTTCAAGTACATCCAAATCATTTACACTCTACTCTGTAGTTCCCGCTTAGCCTCAAATTACATCATGTCACTTGATCCTCATACACAGTAAGAAGAGGGAAGAGAAAGCATCATTACTCCTAGTTCACAAGTTATGAAACGAACAACTGTAGGGATCAACTTGTTTGTTGAAGGTCAATCAGGTGGCTAATGGATACTAGGACTTCTGATTTATAATCTACTGCTATTTCCATTCTACCATTTCGATCCCATTGTCATTTCCAGATTTTGAAAAATTTTGCGCGCACACACACACACATATATATGTGTATATGTGTGTGTGTGTATATATATATATATACACACACCAATATAAACCTCATCTAATATTAAACCCATTATAATGATTGCTGCCTATTGTTAGGGAAAATTACCTAGAAGTGATTGTTCCATTTTTCTCTTAAAAAAAAAAAAAATTCTCAGTTGTAGCCATGTAACATTTATGATGCAAGACCCCTTGATTGTACCCCATTTTCTGGCTTCACCTTTGTCTTGGATTCTTCGGGTGGGCTATCGTTCTCTCTCCCTACACTGTAGGCTCTGCTAGGAGCATCAGCATTATTCTTGACTCCTCTCATCATCCTATTCTGTACCCATGTTCTTTGGTTCTACCTTCAAAATGTCTTTGATCCTGGAATGCCTGGGTGGCTCAGTTGGTTAAGCGGCTGCCTTCGGCTCAGGTCATGATCCCAGTGTCCTGGGATCGAGTCCCACATCAGGCTCCTTGCTCAGCAGGGAATCTGCTTTTCCCTCTGCCTCTACCTGCTACTCTGTCTGCCTGTGCTTGCTCTCTCTGACAAATAAATAAAATTAAAAAAAAAAGTCTTTGATCCCAAATAACCCTTATTCTCATTCCCATTGCTACTGTTCTGATTTGAACCTTTATCTCTTTTCTGAAGTATGTCCATAAACCAAAATTCTAATTTCTCATTTTATCCTCCTTGCTCTAACCAGAATTATTGTTGGAAATCTCTGATTCTGTCATGATTCTTCCCCACTTAGGAACCTTTATTGATCCCTCTCCACTTACAAGGTAATATCCAGATACATTAACATATTATACAAGGCTTTCCACACCTATACTCAATATCTTCTCATTTCCTTCCTCTCATTTACTCTGTTCTATACCTGCAGGTTTAGGGGTGCTAACCCCCAACCTCAACCCCAGCTCCTGTGCCATCACTAAATCTAATGTAACTAAATGTAACTTACTGTGTCAGTAGGCTTACTGTTGACCAGAAGCTTTACTAATAACAGTCAATTAACACATATTTTATATGTATTATATACTGTATTCTTTTTTTTTAAGATTTTATTTATTTATTTAACAGAGAGAGAGAGAGAGAACGATTACAAGTAGGCAGAGCAGCAGGCAGAGAGGGGGGGAAGCAGGCTCCCTGCTGAGTCCCAGGACCTTGAGATCATGACCTGAGCTGGAGGCAGAGGCTTAACCCACTGAACCACCCAGGTGCCCTTGTATTATATACTGTATTCTTAAATTAGAGAAAGACAATGTTACTAAGAAAATCATAGGGACTGGCACCCAGGTGGCTCAGTTGGTTGAATGTTTGCCTTTGGCTCAGATCATGATCTCAGGGTCCTGGGATCAAGCCCTGCTTTCGGCTCACTGCTTGGGGGAGTCTTCTTCTCCCTCTGCCCCTCTCCCCACTCGTGCTCACATGTGCCTTCTCTCTCAAATAAATGGTTAGAATCTTTAAAAAAAAATCATAGGGAGAGAAAACACACTTAGAGTATTGTACTATATTCATTAAAAAAAAAAAAAAAATTCCTGTAAAGTAGCCCCGTGCAATACAAATCGGTGTTGTGTAAGGGCCAGCTGTATGTGCAAACTTCTGGGCTCTGGGGGAAGTGTCAGGTCCCCATAAATTAACTAAATTACTTGATTAGCTGTAATTAGAAGAAAGGGTCACAAAGCCTGTACTTGGAATTAGTAATATTTAGACTTCTTTCCCCATCTTTCAAAAAGTATTTTCCAAGCCTCTAGGAGAGAGATCGCCAACCATACAATAACAATTAAAAAAAAACAGTATTTGATAAACCACTGAGGAAAAATGTCAGTATATTTTAAAAACATGTACACACACACACACACACAAACACAAATGAGAGGTGTTAATAATGTGACAGTATTCTTCATTATAAACTTGAACTTTTTTGTACCACAGAAACAGCCTATTGTTGGACATAGAACAGCTTTAGATCGTTTCTCCTATGCCACCAGATAATAATTAAGCCTTCGAGGATTCTATGAATAGGAAAAATAAGGCTTATTTTGCTTAATATATGCCACCGGGCCATGATGTGAGACAGTTTAAGTTTAACCTGCTTCCTTGATTTTTCCAAGCTCATAGTCTTATAAGGATGACACAGACAAAGCCATGTAATACTTTGGGCTTCAAAAAATAATTAAAACTGCAAGGTATCTGTGTCTTATTCCTAAGTCAGAATGATTTATGCTACTTATTATTTAATGACTGATGCTTTGACATCCTCACTGCACCACTGAGATGGAAAATATGATCACACCATGATATTTATAGTTGGAGGGGAACATTTTTGTTTTTATACTTTGTATTTAATTCATTCAACATCCTTTTCACTTCATTGCTCCCTCTCTCCCCTGGCAAGAATAAACTCATACACTGAGCTTAGATCAGCTGTCAGTGTCCCTGAGCTCTGAGAGGGTCCTAAATTTGGCAGAATACCCTCCCCTTCACGGGAGATATTCCAAATGAACAAACTGAGTACTGGGCTTTCCTCCCCTCGCTACCCAAATCTTTCAAAAGTCTTTAAACTCCTTCCTTATCCCTGCAACTCTCAAGAGGGATTGCACTGATCAGGTTTCTGTTCATCAAAAGAGTGGAATGGCAGTGGCTCTGCTATTCCCCGGACACCTCCTTCTGGAAAAGGGCGGCTTCTCCCCTGAGAAGCTATTATAAAGAACAGGAGTTCTCCAGCTCCCATCATGAATGTATCACTCCACTTCAGTTATTGTTTCTGTGGATTCCTTTTCCTCCTGTCTCTCTCCCCCACCCTCAAGCAGTTTTTAAAATCCATTACCTAGGGAGTTTCAAATTGTGTCTGACCTATCGATTCCATGAGATGGCCGTGTCCAATGGGCATACAATACAATACACAACCCGGAGCCCCGAATTCGGCGATGCACGGATGAGACAAGGCATACACAACAGCGAGCCACAATTTGGAATTTCTAGGGAAATGAGATACTGCTTTGATTTGGGGTTGGAAAATGAGACGTATGTGAAGAAGCTATGGAAAGCACAAGGCATCACGCAGATATAAGCTATTGCCTTTGTTAACAATAATTGAAAAATCGCTCTCAATCAGTTGGGGCTGAAAATGTCATGAGTGTTTTTCATGCACATCTCTATTCTAGGTTTCGGGATGCTTTGTTGCTGACGTGCACCTATAAGCAGAGGGTATTTAAAAGGGAGGAGGGGGGTTTATTAAAACCTGTCCATTCTCACCCTTTTGCTGTCACAGGAAAAGGTTTGGTGGGAGGTTACAGAAAACCCCTCTGAAGGAAACATGACTTTTAAACCAACCTGTGATGAGGGGCATCTGTCAAAGAAGAGTCTTCTGGAAAGCTCTATCTTTTGTATTTTGCTCTGGATAGGAATGTCTGGCCCAAGATAAATGCCATGCACCAAGATATTGGATAATTTAATACTCTTTAATTCAACAAGATCTTTATTTTGTGCTAACCTGTGACCCAATCACTATTTAGTCTCTCCGGGGATATTAAAAATATGTAAGACATGGCCCATAACCTCAAGGAGTTAAGGATATAATTGAAGCAGCTTACAAAAATAGTTGATTTTTTAAAAAAGGTAGGGGAGGAAAAGGTATTAGAAATTGTTATAAGAACTCATTCTTCATCTTACTGCCTTTAACATATTAGCCTGGACAACTAAGAAATTGTCATACTTTGGAGGAAAAATGAATACATATAAAATGGAGACCCAGGCTTTTATATTGTGCCTCAAGCAACAAAGCCTCCTTGTTCTGTTTTTCTGCAGAGTAAGTGAAGAGACCTACAGGATTAGATATATAATGTGTGGCCACTCTTCAGTAACCACTATTGAACTTCAAAATGAGTTTAGTCATTAGCTTTGACAAATGAGGAGCCTGTTATTGATTTTTACACATGTCTATCATGGGATCTATTTAAAAAGAACAGTCAATTCCAAGAAAGATTATGTTAATCTTATTGGTTTGATTTCCTAATGGGAGGAGGCAGAACAGGGAATAAAAGGACAGGTCCAGAAACTGGCAATATCTGTATCATTTTCTTAAATCAATTTGAAAAACAATTTGGGGGAAAGAAATCAAGTGCATCTGTCTTTTCTAAGAAAGCTAAGAATATATTGATAAATCATTCCAGACAATGTTAACCAACAGCTTGAGAAGTTCACGCAAAAGGACATTGACAGGAGGGATACAATTACTAATTTATTTGTCTTTTTATGGTTCAGTTAAGAGTATCTTAGGTAGTCTAGCACATGGCAGCTCGTCAAACTTCACAGGGTAGCTGTCAGAGTTTTGACTGATGTACAAGCACGACTTGCTCACGTTTGCCCTTCCTTTCAATGGAGTGCACACAGGTAAGACAGCTTGTTGGTAATTTTTATTTAACGCTCCCAGGATCGGTGGCTGCACTTTCATTGAAAGTTCTGACAATAAAATTCCACTCCCTGAAATTTCCAAGGTTTCTGCTGCAAGCACTTCTCCATTTAAACAAGATCTTCCTTTGGGATTACACAACTCTTTAGGGTCTTTTCTGATGCTTTCTGATCTTGGAGACAGCTGTTTAGTATGTTGGAGACCATTGTATTTTGTTTTTTTTGTGAGCTCCACTGGAAAGGCATCTAAAAGAAAAATGAAACACAAGGAATTAGCACTGCAAAGTCACAGCGAGGCTCCAAGGAGACCTTCGTAAATCTGATTTGGCAAATGCCAACTTGTACCCAGTTTGACAGTTTCAGCGTTCCCCACATTCCCTCTCTCCATTCCAACCCACTCATTAAACCATTCATTCCACGTCTGTCTTTGATGTCAGTTCTAGAATTTTACTTTATTTTTCGAGAAACTGAGTCTTCTAAATCTTCTCTCAAACAGGCTTGAGTCCTAGACTGTTTGGTGTTAGATCAGAAAAATTTCACTCAGGACAAGAATCATAGACAAGTTTTCCCACCACTTCACATACCTGGGTAATGTCTGAACACGGTAAATTGTAGTATGGCCTTGAATGCCTCATGTGGTAAAGGGAGCTGCTTAGCACACCTCATCCAGGAACTTCATCCATCCATATGAGACTATATCAGTGGCACATTCAGAGACCAGTCATAGGATTTCAAAGGTCATGCAAAGCCATTATGACTTGGTTCCCAGCGTGAAACCCAAAATTTGATGTGTGCTGTCATACAGAAGGTCTGATGTGCTAGGACATAAGGCTTGATGAGCAAATCTTTTGAAGGCATGCTCTTGCAATTTCTAGGATTATTTTTCCCCAAAGCATAGCAGTCATGTGGTACATTCTCACTGTATTCATGTAACTTCATGTTCTGGAATTCTACCTCTAACAGCATGATGATCATTTCATAAAAGGATATTTTATCACAGCATAAGAAGGTAGGAAGAATATAAACTCGGAATGAAATCCAGTTCTTTATATGGAACAAGTGTAGCTTTATGAAAAAAAATCTCATTGTTTTATTGGGAAAGATAAGCTTGATGATTCTGCAGGAAAAAAAAATTCAGGGCACGTAAAACAACAAAATGCATTCCTTGTTCAACCCACTTGTACACTGGGGCTCTTTTGATGGGTGAATACCTCCTTGAACAATGTGAAAAGCATTTACAGAGAGCTAGGCAACTTACATGCTGAAACTAAACTTTTTTGCATAGATGGTATACATGTTATCCATATTTTTTTATTGTTTAAAGCACACCTCACAGCTCAGCCCGGCACAAGAGGTCGGAAGTGTATCATACGCTTGTGTGAAGTGATTCTGGGTGTTACTGGATACTATCTAGTCCACATTTTAATCTTAAGGAAGCCCTAGTGATTTTTTTTTTCATATTTGCATCCTAAGCACCCATCATGCCATCTGATCCAGAGTATTATTTAGTAATTATATCAGGACTTAAACCCAGCTGTTTGACTCCTGCTCTTCCCACCCCCCCAGCCCACCCCCACTCCCAAAACCAGTTCCCACAGCACTCCAATACTGTTAAGCATGCACAGTATTTACAAAGAAGCCTGAGGCCACCAGTGCTCCCATATCTTTGTCCTTTTTGTCTCAGAACAATCCCACAGGATAATTATGACTGGTGTTTTTATCTTGATTTTTGCATTGAAGAAAACCAAGGCAGAGGGAACATGGCTCCCCTAAGGTCCTATAATAAGTGGTAGACCAAGAGCTCAAACTGAGGCTCCTGCCTGAATCCCTAGATCCTACTGCGTTGGCAGGTATGGTGTGGCTCGGAAGCACCAATGGAAGCACAAGGGCCCTTTTGACACCCATTGCCCAGTATCAAGTTCAGTTACCATCAACTGTTTGCCTTGTGAGGAGCTCTTCATCAAGTTTCGATTCACTTTGAACAGAAAATCCTGCCCTTGGTGTCTGCAAACCTGTCGAGTCAGTCCTTTGCCCTGACATGTCTCCAGTGACTTTCCTGGCAAGCAGAGAATTACCTGCCACAGTGGGGAAATGCTAAAGCTCACATCAGACCTGCAGATATGGCCCAAGTTTCCCTATGTTGCAAGCTTGTAACTTCAATGTAGGTCAAGGCGATGCAGAAGTGGGAAGCTGCTTCTAGAATTGCTCAACAAAATCTGACGGCAAACTTGCTGTGTGGGATTTACTTAATAAGATTGGGTTTTTCAATATCAGGATCATATTGATTTTTCATGTTTTAATAATGGATTTTCCTTTACTGTACAAGCTTTATTTTCTTGTCCCTGTCATAGTAATCTATACTACATTTTACTGCCTGATGAACTTTCAAATTTAGCTTTACTGTGAAGCACTAGGAAGATTGAAAAGGATGCTATTTGCAAATATCAACTGGAAAGAATCCTGTTCCACTTGCTAAATTCCCATTGATATTCAGCAACCTCTACATGCTATCAAAAGGTTGTCTCTTTGGTCCGCCTATCAAATTCTCCTTGACATTTTGTCTCTGGGTAAAAGCAGGTTTTTGAATCATCAGAGAGAATGTTGCCTGACCTTCCCCCCAAAGTACACAAAGATCAGAGAGCTACATTAGGAACAGGACTTAGATATATTTATATTAGTTGTAGTTATAGAAAAATCAAGCATTTTCTTAGAAAATGATTTTACCCTGATAGGAATGTGGTTGTTTAAGGTCTTGAGGCTTATTCCTTACCCTGTGGTTTCTGTGAAGTCCAGATGTTGTCAAGATGGTGTTATGTGTGAAAACCATATATTTAGGAAGATTTGACCTCTTAGACATTCCCTGGAGGTAAATAAGTCTAACACTTTGAAGTTCAAATGTGAAAGTAGACATTTATAGAATAAGATCTTGTAATGTCCTAGAAATTAAACTAGGTATTATGTCAGGTCTATAATCTCCTTATAGTTGTTTTAACACGCTGGTAAATCTCACTTAACATATAATTAAGTAATGTGATAAAATGGCAATTTATTAAATGAAAATTGAAAAACATGCCAAAGTTGATTTTAGTTTTGAGAAGATTTACATTTTTTCAATATTTAGGAAAAGAGAAGACTTATCTTTAAAAAATTTAAAATTTATATATACATTTTTGTCTATAAAATGGTGTAACAGTATCACTCAAAATGATTATCTACTTTAGTAGTTAAGGCAATGGTAATTTTGCTGACCTTGGTTTAGAACTTTTTTTTTTTTCTGGCAGCAACTTTCATCAATTTAGTGCTTAGATATTTGTGGGTCTATTTCCAGACTCCTTTGTTCTATTGGTCTATTTGTTCTTGTACCAGTAATATATTGCTAATACACTGTAGATTTACAAGTCTTATAGCTATTAGTATAACTCCTTTAGATATGTTCTTTGAGATCATTTTGGTTATTGTCTTTGTTTCCATAAAAATATTAGAATCTGCTTGTCAATATTCACAAAGTTTTCTAGGACTTTGGATAGCACTTTTCCCAACATACAATCTCAATCTATAAATGCACTATATCCCATTTATTTTAGCCTTATTTTCTCTCAGTAATGTTGTATAGTTTTCAGTGCAGACAACTTGAATACTTTTTGTGAGATTTGTTCCTAGTATTTGAATTTATGTTCTTATAAATGGTATTAATTTTCATTTTCTAAACATCTGTTGCAAGTGTATAAGAACACAATTTATATTTATTGATTAACTTTGTAGCCAGGGATTTTGCAAAATTTACCTTCCATTGGATTTTGTAGATTCTTTTTTTTTTTTTTTTTCAGTGTTCCAAGATTCATTGTTTATGCACCATACCCAGTGCTCCATGCAATACGTGCCCTCCATAATACCTACCACCAGGCTCACCCAACCCCCCATTCCTCTCCCCTCCAAAACCCTCAGTTTGTTTCTCAGAGTCTGCAGTCTCTCATGCTTAGTCTCCCTCTCCGATTTCCCCCAACTCACTTCTCTCCATCTCCCAGTGTCTTCCATGTTATTCCTTATGCTCCTCAAGTAAGTAAAACCATATGATAATGACTCTCTCTGCTTCACTTATTTCACTCAGCATAATCTCCTCCAGTCCCATCCATGTTGCTACAAAAGTTGAGTATTCATCCTTTCTGATGGAGGCATAATACTCCATGGTATATATGGACCACATCTTCCTTAGCCATTCGTCCACTGAAGGGCATCTTGGTTCTTTCCACAGTTTGACTGTGGCCATTGCTGCTATGAACATTGGGGTACAGATGACCCTTCTTTTCACTACATTTGATTCCTTAAGAAATTAAAAATAGAGCTACCCTATGACCCTGCAATTGCACTATTGGATATTTGCCCTAAAGATACAGATGTAGTGGAAAGAAGGGCCATCTGTACCCCAATATTCATAGTAGCAATATAGATTCTTTTTTGGAGTTTTCAGGAGCACCAGTGTTCTGTTGAATAATTACATTTATTTTTACTTTTCCATTCCATATACCTT
Organism: Mellivora capensis; assembly: GCA_004024625.1. Taxonomy (NCBI): domain Eukaryota; kingdom Metazoa; phylum Chordata; class Mammalia; order Carnivora; family Mustelidae; genus Mellivora; species Mellivora capensis. The sequence goes on along the minus strand of PISX010008022.1, from coordinate 35,781 downwards.
TCTTTTTTTTTTCCCAGGTTTGAGATATAATTGATATATAACATTGTGTAAGTTCAAGGTGCACAACATAATTTGATACCCTTTTATGTTCCAGAATGATTGCCACAATAGGGTTAACACTTCTATCCTCTCACAGAATTAGGACTCTTTTTGTAGTGAGAACACTCAGATCTGCTCTCTCAGCAATATTCAGCTATACAATATGGTATTGTATTATGCTCCAGAACTTATAACTAGAAAGTTGCGACCTCCATTTCTGTTTAATTTCTATATCTTGGCATTGCATTAACTATGACCTTAGTACTTCATAGAAGCAAAATGTTGCTCTAGTATTGGGTTTTTTATAAAAAAAATTGTAAATGCCTTTTATCTCATAAAGAAGTTTCTTTTGATTCTTCCATTTGCTGAGTTGGTTTGTGTATGCATGTGTGTATTTAAGTCATAAAAGGGCATTACATTTTTTCACATACTTTCTGGATCTATTGAAATCATAAGCTTTTTTTTCCTGTAATATTTTAACATGGTAAATTCAGTTAATTTTTTTAAATGTTAATCCATCCTGGCATTCCTAGAATAAGCCCAACTTGATGTGCCATCCTTTTTTATATAGGGAACTGGACTGAGTTTACTAAATAACTTAAGATATTTCTGTCTGCATTAAAAAAACAAAAAAGTTTGGCCCATAATACTGGAGCCAAATGTTCTTATTAGGTTTTGGTTGCATGGATTTATACTATTCTTCTAAAATTAATTGGAAAGTATTCCTATTCTTCTACCATTGGAAGCATTGTATTTAATCAGTGCTATTTTTTTTTTCTTCTGATATTTGGAATACTATACCTGTGAAGATATTTGAGCCAGAAGTTTTTCCTATGGAAAGATTTTATCAATTTCTTTAAAAATACAGAACTGGGGCGCCTGGGTGGCTCAGTGGGTTAAGCCTCTGCCTTCAGCTCAGGTCATGATCCCAGGGTCCTGGGATTGAGCCCCACATCGGGCTCTCTGCTCAGCGGGGAGCCTGCTTCCTCCTCTCTCTCTCTCTGCCTGCCTCTCTGCCTACTTGTGGTCTCTGTCTGTCAAATAAATAAATAAAATATTTTTTAAAAAATACAGAACTATGCAGTTTTTCCATTCCTTCTTATGACCATTTTGGTAATAAGTTTTTCATAAGATGTGTTCATGTTATCTAATTTTTCAAATGTATTAAGTTATTCACCATATTTGTATCTATTGACCTCCTTTACCCATTTGGCCCATCTCATACTCCCTGCTTCTGGCAACCTCCAGGCTATTTTGACCTATGAGTATGGTGTTTGTTTTGTTTGTTACACTTAACATACTGTCTGCAAGATCTATCTATGTTGTTGTAAATGACAAGATTTCCTTTTATGGCCAAACAAGTTATTGTATGTATATGCCGTACTTACTTTATCTGTTTATCCAGTGATGGACACTTAGTTTGTTTTTATATCTTGGCTATTGTAAATAATATTGCAATAAATATAAGGTTACTGTTTTTCATTTTCTTTGGATAAATATCCATGAGTGGAATTGCTGGATCAAGGGGTAATTTGATTTCTAATTTATTTCCATGATGTTTTCCAAAGTGGTTGCATCCGTTTACCAAAAGTGCACAAGTGTTGCCTTTTCTCCACATTCTTGCCAACACTTCTTATCTCTTGTCTTTTTGATAGTAGCCACTCTAACAGGTGAGGGGATATCTCATTTGTAGTTTTAATTGACATCTACCTGATAACTGATGTGGAGCATCTTTTCATGTGTCTGTCAGCTATCTGTAGGTCTTTTTTAAAAAAATGTCTATTGAGACCCTCTGTATTTTTTAATCAGGCTGTGAGGTTTTTTTGTTTTGCTTTTGAGTTGTATGAGTTTATATATTTTGGATATTCACCCCTTATCAGATATATGATTTGAAAATCCCATTCCCTAAGTTGCTTTTTTGTCTAGTTTATGCTATCTTTTCTGGTATAGAAGCTTTGTAGTTTGATGTAGTCCCACATGGTTAGGTTTTTTTTATTACTTTTCTTTTGGGTATCAAATTAAAAAAATCATCACCAAGACTGATGTCAAGTAGCTTACCACCTAGTTTTATTCCAGGAATCTTATTCTAGGAATCTTATGGTTCCAGCTATTATTTTCAAATCTTTGATACATTTGGGTTAATTTTGGGTATGGTGAAAGATATCGGTCCAGTTCTATACCTTTGCATGCAGCTGGCCAGTTTTTCCAGCATATTTATTGAAGAGACTATCTTTTTCTCATTGTATATCCTTAATTATTTTGTCATAAATTGGCTATAAGTGCACAGGTTTATTTTTGGACTCTGTATTGTTCCATTGGAATGTGTCTGTTTATACACTAATACCATACTGCTTTGATTACTATAGCTTTGTATTATTGTTTGAAAAAAAAGGAAACATGATATCTCCTGCTCTGTTCTTCTTTCTCAAGATTGCTTTGGCTCTTCAGGGTCTTTTGTGATTCCATACAAAACAATTTTAGGATTGTTTATTCTTTTATCTGTGACATACGCCATTGTTATTTTGATAGCAATTGCCCTGAATCTGTAGATTGTTTAGTGTAGTATAGACATTTTAACATTAACTCTTCCAATACATGAGCACAAAATACCTTTCCATGTATTTGTGTCTTCATTTTTTTCATCAATGTCTTATAGTTTTCAGGGTACAGGTCTTTCACCTCATGGGCTAAATTATCCTGAGATGTTTTATTCATTTTTTATGCATTTGTAAGTGGAATTTTTTTTCTTAAATTCTTTGTTAGATTATCTCTGTATAGAAATAGAACAGATTTTGTGTTTTGATTTTGTGTTCTGCAAATTTACTCAATTGTTCTAAAAGTTTTGGAAGTTTTTTTTGGTACAGTCTTTGAGGTTTTCTATATATAATATCATGTCATCTGCCAATAGTGAGAGTTTCACTTCCTCTATTCTTTGGATTTATCTTTCTTGTCTCATTGTCTGGCTATGACCTGCAGTAGTACTATGTTGAACAAAAGTGGCAGATTGGGCATCCTTGTCCTGATCCTGATCTTAGAAAGTTTTCAGCTTTTCACCATTGAGTATGATGTTAGCTGTCGGCTTAGCATATATAGCCTTTATTATGTTCAGGTATGTTTCCTCTATACCCACACTGTTGAGAGTTTTTATCATAAATGGATGTGGAATTTGTCAAGTGCTTTTCCTACATCTATTGAAATGATCATATGATTAGTGCATAATGTTTGCTAAATGAATCCATGAGTATAGTTTGGTTAGCATTAATACAGAGTCTAAATATTAATAGAGGAAAGATTATAATTCCTTAAAGGCATGATTGAGTCAAAGGAAGCAGAGCGGAATTGCTTGCATCTTTTTTTCTTTTATTCAAGTATAGTTGACACAAAATGTTATACTAATTTCAGATGTATGACATAATTGTCTGACAACTGTTAAACCATGCTCACCACAAGTATAGCTACTGTCTTTCACCATACAACATTATTACAATACCATTGACTATATTCCCTGTACTGTACCTTCCATCTTTGTGACTTACTCATTTCACAAGACTATATCTCTTATTCACCTTTGCCCATTTTGCCCATCCCCACATCCCCTTTCTCTCTGGGAGTCACTAGGTTGTCCTTTGTAATTATGGGTCTGTTTCTGCTTTGTTCATTTGATTTGCTTTAGATTCTACATATAAATGAAATCATATGGTATTTATGTTTCTCTGTCTTATTTCACTTAGCATAATACCCTCTAGGTCTGTCTATGCTATTGCAAATGGCAAGATCTCATATTTTTTATGGATGCATAATATTCCAGCATGTATATATCACATCATTATTACTCATTCATCTACCAATAAGCATTTAGTTTGCTTCAGTATCTTGAGTATGGTGAATAATGCTGCTATATACATAGGAGTGCATATATCTTTTCAAATTGATCTTTTCACTTTGGGTAAATACTCAGTAGTGGAATTACTGGACTATATAATACTTGTATTTTTTTTAAGTTTTTGAGGAACTTCCATACTGCTTTCCAGTGACTGCAATTTTCATTATTAACAGAGCATGGGATTCCTTTCTTCCGTATCCTGGCCAACACTTGTTATTTCTTATCTTTTTGATACTAGCTGTTCTGACAGGGGTAAGGTGATATCTCATTGTGGTATTAATTTATATTTCCTGATAGTGATGTCAAGCAACTTTTCATGTGTCTGTTGCCATCTGCATGTCTTATTTGGAAAAACGTCTATTCAGTTCCTCTGCCCAATTTTTAATTAGTTTATTTTTTGATACTGAGTTTTGTAAGTTCTTTTATATAATTTGGATATTATGCCCCTATCAGATATATCATTTCTAAGTATCTTCTTCTACTAAGCATGTTGCCTTTCCATTTTGTGGATAGATATCTTTGCTGTGCAAAAATTTTTTATTAAGGTATAGTTTCAGTAGTTTGTTTTTGCTTAGGATTCTTTTGCCTGAGAAGACACACCTAGAAAAATGTTGTTCCAGCTGCTGTCAGAGAGATTAATGCCTATGTTTTTCTTCTAGTGCTTTTATGGTTTCAGGCTTTACATTTAGGTCTTTAATCCACTTTGAGTTTACTTTTGTATAGAGTGTAAGAAAGTGGTCCAGTATCTTTGTTTTGCATGTAGCAGCCCATTTTCCCCAGTATTATTTATTAAAAAACAAACAAAAAACTGCATTTTCCCATTCTATATTCTTTGTTATGTATTATTGACCATATTAGCATGGGTTTATTTCTAGCTTCTCTATTCTGTTCCATTGATACATCTATTTTTGTGCCAGTGCCATACTGTTTTTGTTACAGTAGCTTTGTAGAGTATCTTGAAATCTGGACTTGTGATACCTCCAGCTTTAGTTCTTCTTTCTTAGGATTGCTTTGGCTATTAAAGGTTTTTTGTGGTTCCATACACATTTTAGGATTATCTGTTCTAGTTCTGTGAAAAATGTTGTTAGTATTTTTATGGAAATTGCATTAAATCTCTAGAGAGCTTTGGGTGGTATGAACATCTTAACAATATTCTTCCAATACATGAGCATGGAATAGTTTACCTTTTGTGTCATCTTTGATTTCTTTCATCAATGTTTAATAGTCTTCAGAGTACAAGTCTCTCACCTCCTTAGTTAAATTTATTTCTAGGTATTGTGTCACTTTTGGTTTAATTGCAAATGAAATTATTTTCTTAATTTCTTTTTCTGCTACTTTATTATTAGTGTATAGAAATATGACATATTTGAATATTAACTTGTATTCTACAAATGTACTGAATTCATTCTAATATTTTAGTGGAATCTCTAGGGTTTTCCATGTATAGTATGTCATCTATAAATAATGACATTTTCACTTCTTACTTACCAGTTTGGATGCCTTTTATTTCTTATCTGTTTGCTATAGCTAGTACTTTCAGTGCTATGTTGAATAAAATTGCTGAGAGTGGATATCCTGTCTTGTTCCTGAACTTAGCCAAAACACAAAAACAAAAACAAAAAACCCTGATTTATATTGAGTATGATGTTAGCTGTGGTTTTATCATATATGGCCTTTATTACATTGAGGTATATTCTCTCTAGACTGACTTTGCTAGTTTTTCATCATGAATTGCATACTGAATTTTGTCAAATGCTCTTTCTGCATCTATTGATATGACTTTTATCTTTTATTTTGTTAATGTGTCATATCACATTGATTTTGCAAACAGTGAACCATCCTTGCATCTCTGGAATAAATCCCATTTCATCCTTATAAATGATCCTTTTAATGTATCATGGAGTGTAGTTTGCTAATACTTTGTTGAGGATTTTTGTATTTATGTTTCTCAGGGATATTGGTCTATAGTTTCTTTTTTATGGTGTTAGTATCAAAGTAATGTTGATCTCATAGAATGTATGTGGAAGCCTCCCTTTCTCTTCTTTTTTTTTTTCTTTTTGCAATAATTTGAGAAGAGAAATCAACTCTTCTTTAAATGTTTCATAGAATATACCTGTAAATCCATCTAAGTTTACAGTTTTGTTAGAAGTTTTTACATTACTGATTCTATGTTATTAGTAATGGTCTCTTTGGATTTTCTGGTTTTTTTTTTTTTTCCTCATTCAGGTTTGAAAGATTGTGTGTTTCTAGAAATTTACCCATTTCTTGTAGTTCACCCAATTTGTTGGTACATCATTTTTCATAATGTTCTTTAAAAACCCTTTGTATTTCTGTGGTGTTGGTTGTTATTTCTCCACTTCCATTTTTTATTTATTTATTTATTTGGGTTCTCTTTTTTTTCTTAATGAATCTGGTTAAAGGTTTTGTTGATCTTTTCAAAGAACCAACTCTGGGTTTGATTTTTTTTTTTCTCTCTTTTGTTTCTTCAGTCTCCATTTCACTTATTTCCACTATACCTTTATTTTCTTTCTTCTGCTAACTTTGGTCTTTGTTTGTTCTTCATGTTCCAATTCCTTTAGGTGTAAGGTTATAGTTTTTGAGATTTTTCTTATTTTTTGAGGTAGGACTATATCACCATAAATTTCTCAGAATTACTTTTGCTGTATCAATGATTTTTGGACTATTGTATTTTCATTTTAATTTGTCTTTTTTTTTTTTAAATTTCCTCTTTGATTTCATTGTTGACCCATTGGTTTTTTGGTAGCATGTTGTTTAGCCTCCATGTGTTTTTGTATTTTCCAGTTTGGGGTTATTTTTTGTTTGTTTTATTTTGTAATTGATTTCTAGTTTCATACTATTTTGGCTGGAAAATATACTTATCAGGATTTTAGTCATAAATTTACTGAGGGTCACCTGGATGGCTCAGATGGTTAAGCATCTGACTTGATTTTGGCTCAGATCATGATCTTGGGGTCATGAAATAGAGCCTCATGTCAGACTCCATGCTGGGCATGAAGCCTGCTAAAGATTCTCCCTTCCTCTCCCTTTGTCCCTCCTCCTGCACTCTTTCTCTCTCAAAATAAAAATAAAATCATTATTGACAGGTACATACTCATTGCCATTTTGCTAATTGTTTTTCAGTTGTTTTCGTAGTTCTTGTCTGTTCCTTTCTTTTTATTGTATTGATGACATTTTTAGTGTAAATTTTAGCTTTATTTTTTGAGTATTACGGGCTTTTGATTTGTAGTTAACATGAGATTCACATGTAGCATCCTAAGAATATGGCAGTCTACATAACTTGATGGTCACTTGAATCCAAACACATTCTAAAAATCTTCATTTTTATTCCACCTTCATATTTTATATATGTGGTCATATTTTACATCTTTTTAATTTTGTGAGTCCCTTTATTTTTTACATATAATTGAAATGACTACTTTTGTCTTTTAACCTTCATACTAGTTTTATAAGTGATTGCTTTACTATTATTATTGTATGTGTGCTTTTATTCATGAGATATTTTCATTCCATAATTTTCCATGGCCTTTTTCTTGTAAGGCCAGTTTAGTAGTGATGAACTCCTTTAAGTTCTGTTTCTCTGGAGAACTCTTTACTTCTCATTCATTTCTGAATGATAATTTTACTGTGTATTCTTGGTTGCAGGGTTGGGTTTTTTGGTTTTCCCTTCAGCACTTTGCTTATATTATGCCACTTTCTTCTGACCTGAAAATTATCTGCTAAAATATCAACTGATAGATTTCTGAGGTTTTCCTTGGACATAACTAGTTGCTTCTTTTTTGTTTCTTTTTAAAATTCTTTATCTTTTTCTCTTCAGCATTTTAATTATTATGTGTTGTGGTGCAGACCTCTTTGAGTTCATCTTGTGTGGAATTCTCTGCTTTCTGGACCTGAATGTCTGTTCCCTTCCCTCAGTAGGGAACTTTTCAGCTTTCAGCTATTATTCCTTCATACAAGTTTTCTTTTTTTTTCCTCTTTTTTTAAATTTATTTGACAGAGATCACAAGTAGGCAGAGAGGGAGGCAGAGAGAAGGGGGAAGCAAGCACCCTGCTGAGCAGAGAGCCTGATGTGGGGCTCAATCCCAGGACCCTAAGATCATGACCTGAGCCAAAGGCAGAGGCTTTAATCCACTGAGCCAACCAGACGCCCCTCATACAAGTTTTCTGCCCCTTTCTCTCTCCCCTCTGGACCCCTATAATGTGAATGTTTATTTGCTTGATGTTGTGCAAAAGATCCCTTAACCTATTTTCAGTTTTTACATTCTTTTCTTTTTGCTGTTCTGCTTGGGTGCTTTCCAATACCCTGTCCATCAGATCATGGATTTATTTTTCTGCATCCTCTAATCTGTTGATTCCATCTAGTATACATATTTTTTTCATTTTTAATTGTATTATTCAACTCTTTTAAAATATTTTCTCTCTCTCCATTGAAGTTCTGAGTTTGTCCACTCTTCTATTCAGTCCAGTGAGCCTCTTTAGGATCATTACTTTGAATCCTTTATTAGGTAAATTGCTTATCTCCATTTCATTTAGTTCTTTTTTCTGAGGTGTTGTCTTATTCTTTCATTTGGAGCATATTTCTATCTCCTCATTTTGCTTGACTTTCTGTATTTTTATCTGTAAATTAGGTGGGACTAGTCCTTCACCTAAACTTGAAGAAATGGTCTTGTGTATGGTCATTCTCTGTATAGACTGGATGTGCCTGATATCTTTGGGCTAGCTGGCATGGGGAGGGAGGGAGGTCCCGGGCACCTTGTGCAGAGGCTGCTTTGGCAGGATGGCTGAAGCTGAAATGTGCATGGGCCAGGATATTCCCAGGCCTCACTCTTTAGAAGTGCCCTGGCAAGTCATCCAAAGCCAAGGTGCATGTGGGTGATCTTTGATCACTCTGTACCAGGGATGGCCCTGGAGTATTCCAGGGTGCTTTGCATCTGTTATTTTGGCAAGATGGCTGGAGCTATAGTGGGTACTGCCAGAAGTATTCACCATCCTGGGGCTGCCTTGGTGGGTCTGCTCATATGGGCTGGGAGTCTAGGTCTCACTGAGGCAGGAGACCAGCTATGGCACCTGGACTCCTCTTCTCTCTGGATTATCATAGGGGAAGGGGAATGTAAGCCATGGCATTTGTCAGGCCCTCTGACCTAGAGAGGGTTCTAGCAGTTTGGAATATCTAAAAGGATTCTAGGATCTGGTTTCTTTATGCTTTGGTTGCTCTTTTAAACAACAGTGCTGCTTTTTTTTGTTTTGTTTTTTATGTCCTGGGGCAGAAGAATCTGTTCACAATATCTCCATACTGTCCCTCCCCACTGCAATTTGCAGCACTGAGGGTGGAGTACCCTTAGTTATCATGTCTCCGTCTCTCTTATTCTCTATGTGGTTCTCAGTCTTTTGTTACACAGGGGCTGTTCAGTAAGTCTTCAGTTTTTCTTTAGGAGGAATTGCTCCATAAATAGGTATAGATTTAGTTTGTGGAGGAGGTGAGTTCAGGGTCTTCTACACTGTCATTTTGGACCCTCTCTGATCATAATGTGTCATATCACCTTGCTTGATTTGTTCATGTTGAACTATCCTTGCATGCCAGGAATAAATCTACCTGATCATGGTGTGTTTTTGAATTTGATTTGCTAAGATGTTGAGGATTTTTGTATCTATGTTTATCAGGGATATTGGCCTGTCCTATTTTTGGGGCGGGGGGGGGGCTTGTTTTTAATCTGGTTTTGAATAGGGTAATTTTGACCTCTTAAAATAAGTTTGGAAGGATTTTATTAATTCTTTAAATGTTTGATAGAATTTACCAGTGAATCCATTTGGTCCTAGACTTTTGTATGCTAGGAGGTTTCTAGATACCAATTCTGTCTCCCCACTATTCAGTCTGTTCAGATTTTATCTTTCTTTGGGATTTAGTTTTGGTAGGTTGTGTATGCTTCTAGGAGTTATCCATATCTAGGTTGTCCATTTTATTGATGTATAAGTGTTTATAGTTGCCTGTTATAATCCTTTGTATTTTTGTGATATCAGGTTAACATCTCCTCTTTCAGTTCTAATTTCAGTCCTTTGAGTTTAACTATTGTCAATTTTGTCTTTTTAGTCCCTATTTCACTTAAATTTTTTCTGAACTCAATTTCATTCCTTCTATTAATTTTGAGCTTTGTTCTTTTTCTAGTTACTTGAGGTGTAAAGTTAGGTTGAGATTTTTCTTATTTCTCCATGTAGGTGTTTATCACTAAGAACTTTCCTCTTAGAACTGCTTTTTCTGCTGCTTATACAAGTATTGGTATTTTGTATTTCCATTTTTATTTGTCTCAAATTTTTTTTGTTTTAATTTCTTCTTTGACCCATTCATTGGTTATTTGGTAGCTGTTTAATTTCTACATACTTGTGAATTTTCTAGTTTTCTTCTTGTAATGGCTTTCTAATTTCATACCACTGTGGTTGAAAAGATGCTTGATAGGATTTCAACCTTCCAGGACTTGTTTTATGACCTAACATTTATCCTGGAGCATGTTATATGTGCACTTAAGAATTTGTATGCTATTGCTTCTTGATGAAATGTTCTGTATACATCTGTTAAGCTAAAAACTTATAGATTAATATTCAACTGTTCATTTCTTACCATCTGGCCAGCAAATATAATGACCTATTCTCAATTGAATTTTTTTTAAATATTTTATTTATTTGACAGAGATCACAAGTAGGCAGAGAGGCAACCAGAGAGAGAGAGAGAGGAGGAAGCAGGCTCCCTGCCAAGCAGAGAGCCCGATGCAGGACTCGATCCCAGGACCCTGAGATCATGACCTGAGCTGAAGGCAGAGACTTAACCCACTGAGCCCTTCTCACTTGAATTTTTTTAGAACATTCAACACTATTTATTTTAATCTTGAATATTCCTCTTATATGAACTACTGTGAAAATGAACTAACCTGTTTTCTCCTCAGATTTGTCTTCTTTTCATACAGTGTATATAACGAATCTTTCCATTCTTTATTTTCTTTCTATATTTTTTTTATAATTGCTGCTATAGGATAAATGAAAACATTCCTTCAAACTATGGTTTCAAATTTGCCATTCCCTGCTGGACATACTATTGCAAAAGATGTCTGAACTTCCAACTTAGCATTCTAAAAATAAGTTTTTATCATCTATTCCATTACCAAACTCTAAAGCAAAAGCTCTCACCCATATTTTCACATACGGTCAATGATATTGTCATTCTCCTAGTTATCCAAGCTTAAAATCTTAATCTTCAATTAAACAAACTTTTCACTACGAAAGTGTCCTAAATCAATTGCTAAATTAGTATTCCAACTCTAGTCTATCATGAATTCATCTTGATTCCATTTGCTTTATCAGAACATTTTTCCCCCCCACCTCTTGGACTATTGACTAGACTCCTGAATGATCTCTCAAACTCTAGTTTTTCCCTTTACTGGTCTATCCAAACCATCTGATCATTCCTTCCTATTGCTTGGGGAAAAAAAATTAGAATAGAAATAAATGTTCTTTACTGCCTCAAGAACAAAGCTTGAAAATTCTAACCTGGCTTTAATTTTATTTGTTTTAAAGATTTTATTTATTTGAGAGAGAGTGCTCATGCATAAGCTGGAGGGAATGGTGGGGAGAAAGGGAGAAGCAGATTTCCTGCCTCAGCAGGGCCCCTGCTGAGCCCCAACCAGGGCTCCATCGAGGACCCTGAGATCATTACCTGAGCTGAAGGCAGATGCTTAACCGAATAAGCCACCCAGGTACTCCTAACTTGGCTTTATTGATCCACCTTTTCTCTCATCCTTACCTATGCTTTTTTCTCTAATCTTTCATCCTTATGCATGTACTCCCTAATTCTTACCAGGATAAATTAATTCCTATTTTCTAAATGTATGTAAACTGTCATCTCCTACCTTAAACCTCTGTGAGCCTTTTGTGCAGAAATACAGGATAGGGTGAGATTTAACTATTTCTTTGTCTATGTCAGCCACCCTATCATTTGCATAATGAAATCAGCAATTTTTAATATCTTCTTGTGGGAGCTAAAATTGGGACTGCTTTTCATGTCTCAGATGTGATCTCCAAGCCACATATAAAACTCAAGTGAAAACAGGGAACAGGTATTGAAAATATAACTTGAAGATAAGGGGTCTATCTTTAAAGTTCCTGAGAACAAATTATTGCTCCTAACTCTGTCCCACATGAAAATATGAAACCAACCACTCTCTTGAAACCTTCTGTTCCTGTTGTGAGCTCAAATTGTAACTCATCCATTCCATGTTCTTTTATTTCTTAAATTGAAAGGATTCCTCCTGATACTTCCTTAGCTTTTTCTTTGCCTAATGGGCAGTTTTCTGTATGGTATCATATGGCTTTATGTACCTACTCTACCCCCACTTATTCATAAACATGATGAAGAGATGGTTTATAATATTCATTTCTATATACTTCATATCACCCAGTATAGGCACTCAAATATTTGAACTATTAGTGTTTGCTAAACTAACTACTTAAGTACAGCCAGTTTCTTTCCCCTTTTAATTGGGTCCCTTTTATGTGGATTTTGCTCTGATATCCTAAGTCACCATATATTAGTTACAACAGATGTACCTATTATTTGGCTTGTTCTCTACTGACCAACTTTTATTTTGCTTTAAAGTTATTCTCCACTTCCTTCAAATATACTGTATATGAACATACATATTCATATGTTCACACTTGAATAAACATATGTATCTCTATATACATTAGGTTATGACTGCTAGGACTTCTTCAGATGATAAAGTTCTTTAAATCTATGACAATGACTTACATGTTTAACATTTTGTCACTACCACAATGCCAGACACATACACATAGTAAGTGCTTAACAAGTGTTCATTGCCTGAAATTTTAGTATTTTTATAAACCCAAAATATGGAACACTGATTATAGTCTTTATATTTGCATAGGGAATCAGCAATTTTAATATCTTCATGTGAGAGCTAAAATTGGGACTGCTTTTCATGTCTCAAATGTGATCTCCAAGTCACATATAAAACAAGAAAAAAAAATACCATTGTGTGGGGAAGGGAGTTTTTTTCCCCTCAAAAATCAAACAGATCTGTAGAATGCCGAATTTGGAGTTATCCTGAAGCTGGCAAACATCTGCATTTTCCACATCTGGGGCAGCATCTGTTCTGTTGTTAGAAGAAGGAAATGAGAAAATCGGGGTAAACATCACAGCACAATATCAAATTCTACAAATCTAGCAAATGTATTTATTTATTGTTGATCAAGTGGCCAAGAAGTAGTGTGATGCCCATACTAAGATGCTTGATAATTACATTTCTTAACTCCCTTTAGAAAATGCCATACTCCAAGCCTGGGAATAACAAGCTTTTGCATAAGAGCACAGGGCCTATAAATAAGAAACTCATTAAGCTACCTGTAGCAGGCCTCTACCCCAGCCCTGCACTGGCTTGGGGATCTTAATGAGGTGATAATGAGGAGAAAATGGTTTAGCTCCTTTTTTGGCCTGGTTTGCGATGGGTAGGGAAATATCGGTCTTCAGTGAAACAGCCACCATAGAGCCCAATTCATCATTCAGGGTGGGTCTATACCAGAGAAATAATTTGCTTCTAGGCCCTGTAGTTATTTGGCTCCCCTGTCTATGGAAACAAAGCAAGCTATTCATTCACATTTGAAGGGACTTGTCCGAATAACACCAATAAAGGGTGTTAAACTAGCTGGTCATTAGCATTTGAAGGGAATGGCCAAATAACACCAACAAAGGGTGTTAAACCAATCCACATTGGGGGGGGGGGGGGATGGTGGGAGCCCTGTGCAATTCTAAGTGGATTAATGCCAGCATTATTTTCTCACTCTGAGCCCAGGCTTCTCTCTAAGATTTCATGTTCTTTCATGGCTGGACCAAAACTTCTTGGCTATGCTCTCCTCTTCTTTTTCCCTATAAAGAAACTAAAGCAGTGAGTTGGGATTAAGAATATAGCATTCAGTATGTTAAAGACAAGACTGAGATCAGATCACCAAACTGTTGGGCATCCAGGCCACAATGCCAAATTCAGTAAGATATTCTATGGCAGTCCCCAAGAGGGGTCCATGAAGAATAGAACAGTGATCAGTTTCATTTGATTCAAGCTTTTCTCAGGCTAAATGCTGCTGCTGCTCACCCTCAAAGTAATGGAAAATGAAAAAAGAAAAGTGGAATTAGAATCTCAAGAGGAAAATACCAATGATCCCACCCAAAACGGAAATCCTCTGTAACATCACTTAGGGAAGGCCATTCTAGTCAAGGATTCAGACTGTGGGTGTTACTGCTACCCACCAGGTGGACTGGGGCACGATGACTCACGTGTGCTACATAACCCTGGAATTTTACTTTATTTATTCTTAAAATATATTGTGCTGTGCACAATAAAAAGCTCATGCTGCCTAACCCAGTAAGGGCTAGAGCCACAATCCTACCCAGAGACTAGAGTTTTCTATAACAAAACACAATTGGGATGTAGTGAACCTACAGACCTCAGCTGATTGGAGAGAGAGATAATTTGGCAATAATTTCCACGCAGAGGATTTCAAGCAAATCATGGCCTGTTGGACATACAAGTTTATCTTTACCCTTCAATCAACAACAGAGGATAAATATATATATATATATATATATATATATATATATATATATATATATATATATATTTTGCAAGCTCATAAGGACAAAGATAGTGGGAGAGATAAAGACAGCCATTGAGAAAGATGTCCCTTAGATTTAAGAAAAAAAAAAAAAAGTTGAACACTTACTAGCCACAAGAGATGATGGAAGGAAAGGCAAGGCCACTAAGAAGCAAGTTAAGTCATGTTGCAGAAAGGGGTTGGCAGGGGTAACACTGAGCTCTGAGCTTGTTACAGGATGGGGCTGAAACAAGTAGACTGGCTGAACATCTGTTCAGTTCTTGAACACTCCATCCCACCTGCCCCAATCACCAGGCTAAGTAAATTTTCCCTCCCACACCCATCTCATCCCTGTACCAATTTGCAAGCTATTGGTTACATGATTGACAACTTCTGCCTTCATTTTAAAATTCAACAGGCCCAAAAAACTTTATTTCTCTCTCTCTCTTTTTCTTTTTTCTGGTTATTTCCCTCTTAAAACTAATTTCTCCTTCGAGCTTTCTCATTTTGGTGAATTTTGCCATTTTTTCTATTATGCTATTGTTTTTGCCATGGTTGTTTTGATATTCTGGTATTCCTGTGATTACCTATCTTTCCAATTTGTGGTTTATCTTTTCATCTGCATGTATTTTAGCAAAGATAAAATTGTATTTAACATTTATTCTGCTTTAGTTAGCGTTTATATGTGCATGTGAGTGTGTATGTCTTTCCTAAGAAAATCTTTTCAACTCTGAGTTTCTAAAGATAGTCTCCCAAAAGGTAGTCGAAAAGTTTAGTTTTGACTGTGACATTTAATTAGATCCATTTGGATATCCTTTTCTTGTATTTTTGGATGTAATGCTCTACATTGATACTTCTACCTGGATTCCCCATTTTCACAGCACCATTTAATACAGAATTCCTCATTTTCCCACAATCTATAATACCACTTTTCTCCTATATTGTTTCCATAGATGCATGTATCTGCTTTGAGTTGTTCCTTTATCTGTTTGTCTATAACTGTATTAGTGCCATACTGCTCTAATCATCAGTTTTATGATGAATTTTTTTATCTGGTAGAGAAAGCTTCCGTCTTCTTCTTCAGGGGAGTTAGGGTATAGAAAAATGTGCTTCTTGAATAATTGGTAGAATTTTCTGGTAAAAACATCTGGTCCTGGTTTTTAAATATTTTAATATAGAATACATGGTTTTTCAGTCTTTACATTTTTCTAATTTTCAAATTTATATTGTCATTAAGATATTCACAATTCTTAGTTGCATTTATATCTAGCCTGTTATACAAATATTTCCCATTTTCTAATATTGTTTATGTATAATCATTTTTTAATCAATCTTACTTGGGGTTCTCTTCAAAGAATCACTTCTTTGTAGATACTCTTTGGCATTTTCGTTTTTCACTTACAACTTTTATTTCTAGTCTTCTATTGCTTCAAGTCTATACTATATTTAAGTTTGTTTTTTTCTTCATTTCTTATTTGATGCTTAGATTAATTCATCAGTAATTCCTTTTAATATAATGGTTTAGAATTATAAATATCTTTCAAATGATCATTTTTGTTGCATTTTATAAATTTTGCAGAGTATTTAAATTACATTTAGTTTTAAGATTTTGTCTCCAAATTCTATTATTTTCTTCTTAACCCATTATTATTTTGAAATATATATACACACACATATATATGTATTTAAACTATGTTTTTAAAATGTATGTTTTTGTTATATTTTATGAAATTGAACTGCCATAAAAAAGCATGGGCCTGGAGCATAGTGTCCTAGTTAGGAAAGTAAATGCTATCCTGATATAAATACTATTTGCTGACATCTTGTGCTTACTCTACTTTTAGCTCTCCGTGCCTTTGTATTTATTCATTCTAAGAAATGTTTTCTTTCTCTTATGATTTCACCCAATGTGTTAAAGCATAATTGTCCTAGTGTAACCAAGCCTTAGTTGGTTTCTAGCAGGAAAGGCTTTCATAATATCAGCTCAATGTCTAGTAAACTCTAAGAATCTTCTCCAACTGCATCTTAGAAGTTTCTATTCACAAAGTCCAATGAAAATACAGGACATTCCAAAGTTTGAAAGGCTGTCCAGTATTTTTACCTATTCACATTATTCAACTCTTTCTGTTCTGCAACTACATGCTAAGGAAAAACAGAACGATGCTGAACCCTAGTGTAAAAAGATTTGCTTTAGCTAAGTTTGCTTAATTTCAGGCTCACACCATCTCTGGTGTAGATAATTATGTATATTGATTGAAAAGATCTTCTTTTCTAGCTCTTAGTAAAAGACAAATAAATAGAATAGATGGGGTTGTCAAATTTTCCTGGCTACATGAAGAGGTGATTGGGATAGATGAGCTTTAAGTTGCTTTTCAGCTCTAAGAAAATATGCCTGTGTCTAAAAACAATAAAATAGTATTTTCCATTAATTACCTGCCAGTGAATAATTGCGTGTTAAGTAAACATTGCATTTTTCCTCTGTTAATGGAGTAGCAACTTCTGAAGTATCTTTTTTCACCCTTTATTCCTTACAACAATCTAATGCCCTCAAGTCACTAATAATTGTTGCTGTATTTACCTGTCATTTATGGATTGAGATTTAATGCAGTCTTTGTTAGTAAATGCAGGGGAATAATCCATCCTTAAAATCAAAGTTCAAGAATGTACCCTTGGAACAGGACTCCAGGGACGAGCAAACCACTTGCCTTGCGGCCTATAACCAGACAGTTCAGAACGAACAGGTTTATTGAATTGAAGCAAATTTGACCCAGTGATATTTATGAAGTCAGAAACCAGGAAGAAGAAACTGAGTTTGTAAGGTTAAGAAAATATACGGAGTGGCCTTGAGAATAATGGTCATGGTCTGTGGAAGCACATATTGAAGGAGTACTTTTGAAAAATGTAGGTGGCGTATATATACAAACTACTCACATGAACACGAATTCACATGTACATTGACACATACTCATGCACATAAATATACAATTTTAAGAATACAGCATTATCTTTTATAAAAGTCCCCAAAAATTATTTTCTTTTTGCTCAGAATAATTTAACTGAAGTAATAAAATACCAAAGTCCTTGATGGCCTTTTCAGGGTCTTAGATATATTTAAACACCTACAAATAAGATTTTAGAAAATAAAACTTGAAAATGTTCCTTTCTGAGATCAGATTCATAGGAAATCTGTACATGTAACCACTATTGGTTTTAATTGTTATATAATAATGTAATATAAAAATAATTATTACTATGTATAATTGGGATAATTATATAGGCAATAATTTCACTTCATAAAAGTCAGTAAAATGATTCAAGATTAATGGACTTGTATGAATTACACTACAGTAAGGTACAGCATTTAATATATATTTTTCAACTTGAAAGGCTGACAGTTAAAATATATGTGAAGTGACTAAGTAGCATACAGATATTCTTATTAAATTAGATAACTCAATAAGTCAAAAGCAATCTCTCCCATTAACTTTCTAGAGTATATGAAGTTTAGTGTCTTTTTTATTTTTTCAGGTTTGAAATTCCTGTTCATTCTCTAGTTTTCAATTATTATTGAGAAATATCTAAAAGAGAAAAAAATGGGTAATCTATCTTATAGCCTTAATGGGTAAAACAGAGGCCTCTATATAGTTCTCTTAAGAAGCATTTCATTCAAGGGGCGCCTGGGTGGCTCAGTGGGTTAAAGCCTCTGCCTTCGCCCGGGTCATGATCTCGGGGTCCTGGGATGGAGCCCCACGTCGGACTCTCGGCTCTGCAGGGAGCCTGCTTCCTCCTCTCTCTCTGTGCCTGCCTCTTTGCCTACTTGTGATCTCTGTCAAATAAATAAATAAAATCTTTAAAAAAAAAACATTTCATTCAAAAACAGACTATAAAATTCACCTATCACTCTGAGAACTTTCTTCTTGTGTATCAGTTTTCTTCTGGGAAGTGAGTATAGAGTAACAGCAGCATTGTTTGTCAATGTCCTCCTGTGATTGTTAGCAATGCATCCTTGCACATATTGTTTCAGACAAAAAATTAGTATTTTGCATTAGAAGAGGATAATTAGGCAATAAGATACAAAAGTGAGTGTGGTTATCATGAGATAAACATACACATGGGGTGTTATGAGGCACAACCAAGTGTCTGTAATCCCTCTAGGGTATGATTATCTCGTGATAACCACACACCCTGGAGTTGCCTTATTGCTATTATAAAATATCTTTATTATAGGAAGAAATGTGCATTTTTGTGCAGAAAGGAGACGGAGCTGGCAATTTAGAATGCCGAACAGCAGTTTCAGCTGAGCTATGTGGTTTACATAGATTAATCTATCCCATTGGAATGTTTCCCCAGCCAAAAAAATGTTCCCTAAATCCAAGCAGTCATAATCTGCAGTGATGTGCAGCTATTTGGAGCATTTGAGAAATTCCCTGCCTGGTTCTTAGGCTGTTGGTCTGATGGTTGCATGGGGTGAATTCGGAGATGCACGATGAGAGGCTACAGTCTTCTGGAAACTTGGTGTTCTGGGAACCCAAATTGTGATTCATGCAAAAATCAAAATTCTGTACCATAATTTTATCTGTTTTCTTGATCAAAGTAAATGTTTTAAAATCCTTATGAAAATAGCTTCTAACAACAGAAATGTTCCTAAGGGAGAGAAATTATTAAGGTGGGAACAAGAAGCTTGAGATGAAGCTTAAAGTGGTGAGGGAAGAGTTGGTGAATGCCCTGGAAAAGAGATAAGAAACTCAGGGCTTTAAAGCTAATGAAAGCCCAAGAAAAGTTTGATGTACAGCCATAAACATCTGAATTATAGTCATAAGGGATCAATGCATTCTCAGTGGCTCTAGAGACAGATTTAGTTTAAATGAAAATCATGAAGAAAGGAGTTCATTTAGCCATAAGAATCCAATTCTAAAATTTGCAGTTACAAAACATAATTGTCCTCACTGGGGAAAAATATTAAGCCAAAGACTTAGTGATATATTAAGAGGGATTCCTCCCTTAGAAAGATTAAATTTATAATGAAAAGATATGGATACATATAAAATCTGAAAAGATGATTCCACATCACCTAACAGGTCAAGAATGGGAAAAAAAGATGGCTTGGCTATCTTCTAATAGGAACAAGTAGTTCTTATCTGTATCATGAGTGTTTACATATACTAAATGCACAAAAATATCATGCACTAAAAACATCAAGGATGTCTCAATAAGTATAAAAGATTGATTATATACATCCATTTGATGTAAAATCACAATTCTTTTTTTTTTTTTCTGCAAATCTGATCATTTATTGACCTGAGATTTTTAAACTGCAGTGGAGGGCACCTGGGTGGCTCAGTCAGTTAAGCCTCAGACTCTTGATTTCCACTCAGGATCTCCGGGTGGTGACTGGGCATAGAGCCTGCCTAAGATTCCCTCCCTCTCACTCCTGACTCTCCTTCCAATAACAACAACAAAAAATGTGATGGGATCAGAGGATGGTCAATGGACACTTTTTCATTAAATTTCCATTGTAATTAAATTGTGAGGTAAAATAAAAAATGGACAAGCCTATAAATTGTGTTAAAATAAAAATCAATTCTTTATATTCAGGTTTGGGTGGCCAATCTTTGGGGGGGAAAATACAGGGTATTTAGCCCAGCTTTGATACTTTAATGGTAGTGATCAAAATGTGTCCTCTCCAATGTAAGACTTGTTTAATATGGGATATGAAATTAACATAACTGATTTGATTGAATTTTTAAAAAACCTTCAAGGAGTATATGCCATACCTTTTTAAATGCAGCAAAGGCACTACTTGGTTTAAATTAAATCTTATCTAGAGATCTCCTGCTCAGTCATGGTAGGTGCTTTATGCTTTGTGATGCTTTATTGGTTTGTGCATTTTACTAAAATCAATGCCTCACAGTCTAATACTTTTTGCATTGTTTACGGTATGGGTTCTATAAGCTAAAATAAAGTTTTTGATGTGTAACTCCAAATCTTTATTTTACAGTAAAACTTGCCACGGGGAAAATTTAAAGGGCCACCATTTGTTGTCTAAATATGCAACAGCATCTTTCACATAATTGACAATTGTTTCAACGGAATGCTATCATTTCTAGTCTAAATCCCCATCTTTTAATTTTGCCCTAGGCCATACCTTTTAAAGAAATTGCCATCCATGAACTATCAGATGCTCCAACAGGGCCAGACTTGTGTGCCTCCCTTGTAGAGCTGTGTGAAAAATTTCACACCTACACTGAAACTGCCAAAATATGCTTCTTCACTCTTTTCAGTACCAAGGGGAAAACATATACTTTTTCCCTTTGGGCAGTTTTGACAGCTTTAATACAAGTGAAAAGCAGGTTTTGCCAGCATAAAAAAGGGAAAAGGGAAGAAATCTTGAAATTATAATGTGAGAACCTCATAGTGTCAGGAGGAGGCGGAAGGCAGAGAAAACTGAATATCTAAGCTAATATTTCGTCTTCTCCAAAGCTGACCACATGATCAGTAGTGTTCAATTGCTTGCTGGTGAAGATCATGACACGTGGAGGAGGCTAAACATTTTAAGGGTAAAGTCAATACGAAATAAAAATAATAATAATGGGCAGTAAAACTTGAGCCTCCTGCAGCATTTTCCCCCAGAGTTGGGTCATAAGTAAAGCCAATTACATCTACGAATCTGTCCCATTGCCAATCTTCCTCCCCCCCACCCCATTCCACAGCCCCCACTCTGTGTATTGTCAATATTTAGAAATCTTCCTTATCTTTAAGAGAGAGAGATAAAAATATAAAAGTCAACGAATATATTCCAGAGACATCTCATTGCTCAATGGAAAATCACCCTTCAACCTCTTTCTCTGGGAATTTTGGAGGAATCTTTCATTTCTAAGGGAGAGAAAGAAGCTTCTTTGCTGAAAGGTTTTTAAATGGAAAATTGCCATGATGGCCACTTCCCTCAATCACTGCAATCCCAAAACCCTCAAAAGGTTTGGGGGAATAATAGGTCTAGAAAATACATATAGATGTAGCTCAGGGGATTCAGCCGAGCAGATTTCTTCTGGACCTCTGAATTCCTATAGCATTTTTTTCACTCTTTAGTCACGCTTTAAAACAATTGAACACCCAATATAAACATCAAGTCAATGAAATAATCCAATGTGCTGAGCCGTTCTGCATCCACCCAAACTCATCTGGTAGAACACTATACTTGCAGAACACGTGGAACGAATTTTAACTTGACTCTTACGTGGAAGTCTGTGCTACAGGCAGTTCAAAGCATTTAGATAAAGATCCATCTTTTGTCACTTTGAAGAGAGGGTTACTGTGTATTGAGACAAAAATTGATGGGCCTTTTACATAAAGAAGGAAAGTGGCTTTTATTTTTAGTTTTTGTAAAAATCTTTAGAGGGATAATTCTGAATTTCTATATTAGTAATTTAGAGAAACACTGCTGGTGAATGTGTTTGAACCTTTGCCCCTTGGATTATTTTATACCTTGTCCATTAAATAATAAAAATGGTCATTTGAGTAAATGCTATTGTAACTTTTCTGTACCTAATGACTGTAGGCTGTTGAATTTGTAAAATTAACACCTAGGCACAAGATAAGCAGAAACTATAACCACATGTCAACATTTTAAGGAGCAGGGAGGCAGAGAGGAAAGTGTATTTTACTGCTTTCATATTAAAAATTACATGGACTTTTCCAATAACATGACACTAACTTTGTACTCTGAGCGGAGAGTCAACTTTTCTCTTCTGAGAGCTCTCATTAACCATCTTCCAAAATGACTGTTCTGGGAATTAGGACTGAGCTTACAGTGCCTTGTCCCTACCAATAGTGACATCCATTGAGTTATTTCCTGCTACTTACTATCCTCTGCTGTCCTCCTTCTGTCTCCATGCCTGCTAATGCTGGCTTCACTCCCACAACACATCCTGATGCCACTTACACGGCCCCAGCACCACTCAGGTGAGTGTTACCATTGAAACTGCCTCCCAGTACTGTCTTGTCTCGACACCTGGAAGAATGAACCCAACTAGCTCTCTGTATTGCTCTTCCATCATCAAGTCTTACAGACTTTGGGTGAAAAAAAAAAAAATCTCTTGGTGAAAATTTTTAGCTTTCTCTCTCCTGAAGATTCAGAGAGACGTGCCTAAGGTCTGAGATAGAAAATATGTGCCAGTGGCTGACTCCATGTTTTCCTTAGGACTGTTCCTTTCTTGCAGTGGTGGAAGAAATGCTGTAGGATTGTATTTTTGCCCTTGGCTTTCCTTTACAACAGTTTCTTTTTCAGATAAGCCTCTGCTCATTCCAACTTTCAGACAAGGAAATATACACTAAGTATACAGATATAGTTTGGCCAAATTATGGCAGACACTGCTAATTTTCTCCATGTCCATATGCTCCTTCTTCATTTTAGTGATAGAACCTCCCCTCCAGTCTACCTCCAGGTCTCAGCAGAGTGTGCGGCAAGTTAGCTAGATACCATTTTTCCCAGCCTCCCTTAGGGTAAGGTAGGACTTCGTGGCTAAGCTCTTTCAATAGGTTTGACCTTAAAGATTATGCTTTTCCTCTTTCTCCCTCTTTTCTTCTCTGGGCTAGAAAATGGCAATAGTTGGAGCAGGTAGCATGAGCTCCAGAGGTGAAAGCTACATATTAAGGATAGCAGAGTGAATCTAGCAGCTTGGGTTACTACGTATCCTGTAGAGAAAAAAAGTGAAGGCTCCAGCCTTGCACTGCTAATCTCTGAACTGTTATAAGATGGGGAAATAGGCTTCTAATTTGTTTGTTCCACTCCATTACTTGCGTGCCTTTATTATGGCATTTTGATCTATATTCTAATCAGGGTTGAGAAGAGAGAAGACATCTGATTTATATTTTATCATATACCCAAAAGTTTAGTAAATTAATGAACTCATTTGGCTTTTTTAAAAGTACTTCAAGTTTTTATCTAAATTCTAGTTAGTTAACATACAGTGTAATATCAGTTTCAGGAGTAGAATTTAGTGATTCATCACTTACATACAACACCCAGTGCTCATCACAAGTGCTCTTCTTAATACTCATCACCCGTTTTAGCCCCACCCACCTATCCTCCAGCACCCCTCTTTGTTCTCTATAAAGAGAAAGGCAAACCATAAAATACGTTTTACCCCGTGTTCACTTGTTTTGTTTCTTAAATTCCACATATACCATAAAATACGTTTTACCCCCTGTGTTCACTTGTTTTGTTTCTTAAATTCCACATATGAGTGAGATTATATGGTATTTGTCCTTCACTGACTGACTTATTTTGCTTACATAATATACTCTAGCTCCATCCACATCATTGGCAAGTGGCAAGATTTCATTCTTTTTTATGGCTGAGTAATATTCCATTAATAATCTCACACCTTCTTTGTCCACTCATCCATCAATGAACATTTGGGCTCAATTAGCTTTCTAATATATCCTGGCAGCAGAGGTTTTGGATGAAATTATTTCCCATTCCTATCATGGAAATTGTAACAAAAGATAACTGGATGCTTTTAACATTGAGACTAACATAGCTTGCAAAAAATTGAATCAGTATCTCAAGAAGAAAAATGAGGTTTGTTTGTTTTGTTTTGTTTTTTTGGAAAATGAGGTTCTATGTGAAAACAGACAATATATGTGATAATTTTGTGGACCATAAATTGTTACATAATATAATCATTATTACTATTTTACTGACATAATGATTATTGTGTTTTAGCCACTTTAGAGACCTAAACAAAAAATATACTTCAGCTTACACATATATGGTCAACTAAGCTATGACAAAGAAGGCAAGACTATAGATGGGGAAAAAAAAATTTTCTTCAATATATGGTGCTGGGAAAACCAGACAGCTATGTGCAAAAAATAAAATTGGACCATTATCTTAAACTATATATAAAAAATTTTAAGACCACCTGGGTGACTCAGTTGGTTAAGCAACTGCCTTTGGCTTAGGTCATGATCCTAGAGTCCCAGGATCAAGTCTGAATCAGGCTACCTGCTCACTGGGGAGTCTGTTTCTCCCTCTGCCCCTTCCCCATCTCATTTGCTCTCTCTCTCTCAAATAAATAAATACTTTTAAAAAATTTACAAAATGGATTAAAGAATGTAAGACTTGAAACCATAAAACTTTTAGAAGAAACTATAGGCAGTAAAGTTCTTTGACATCAGTCTTAGCAATATTTTTTTGGTCCAGTCTTTTCAGGCAAGGGCAGCAAAAGTTAAATGGGATTACATCAAACTCAAATGCTTCTGCCCCACAAAGGAAACCATTAACAAAACAAAAATGCAACCTGCTGACTGTAAGAAGATATTTGCAAATCATACAATCAATAAGGGGTTAATATCCAAAATATATAAAGAATGTATACAAGTTAATATCAAAACGAATAGTTAGAAAATGTGCAGAGGACTTGAATTGGCACTTTTTCCAAATTAGACAGCCAGCCAATAGGCATACAAAAAGGTGCTCAACATCATTCATCAGAAAAATGCAAATCAAAACCAAAATGAGATATCACCTCACACTTATCATATTGGCTACTAAAAAAAAAAGTTTTGGCAAGGATGTAGAGAAAAGGGGACTCTTGTACACTGTTGCTGGGATTTAAATTGGTGAAGTCACTGTACAAAATAGTATGAAAGTGCCTCAGAAAATTAAAAATAGAACTATGATACAATCCAACAATTCCACTTCTGGGTATTCATCCGAAAAAAAAAAAAAAAGATAACAGCAGTCTCAAGAGATATATGCACCCTTATTTTCATTGTAGCACTATTTATAATAGCCGAGATATGGGAACAACCTCAATATCCATCTATAGGTGGGTGGATAAAGGTAGATGTTTGTGTGCATTTGTATAAAATGGAATATTACCTAGCCATTAAAAATGAAAACTTATTTGGAACAACATGGATGGACCTAGAGGATATCATGCTAACTGAAATAGGTCAGAAAAAGACAAATACCATAAGATTTCATATTATATATGAAATCTAAAATAAAAATGAACAAAATAAAACAACACAGAAACAGACTTGGAAACAAACTTGGTTACCAGAGGAAGAAGTGGTTAGTGGTGGCAGAACACACAAAATCAGTGAAGAAGATTAAAAGAGATAAAATTCCAGTTATAAATAAGCCATTGGGATATAATGTGTAGCACAGGGAATATAGTCAATAATAGTGTAATAACTTTGTATGATGACAAATGATAACTAGATTTGTTTTGGGGATAATTTCAAAATGTATAAAAATATCAAATCACTAGGATGTGTACCTGAAACTAATAGGATATTGTCACTTTTACTTCAATAAATTAATAAAATGTACTTTAATATTCAGACATGATACATTTTAATTATTGCACTCATTCATTTCACGTATTTGTAGACTACATGCAGAAGATGCTGACAGAGTATACATCACTAAAGGTCGATGTAACAGTGATCCTACAAAAACCAGCTCATTTTATCTATCTTGAATTCAGATATTCACACAAGGCACTGAAATATGTCACTGAAAAGCAAATTTCCAAATTGCACATTTGTTCTATGTTTATGTATTATAGAATATGTGCATATAAAATATACAGAACAAATGATGACACTGCATAAGAAGGATAATGGAAGGCTTTTTGAGAAATCGTAAGGAAGCAATAACAAAATGAATGACTGGAGTTTAAAGAGCAATTGAATGAGAGGAGAAGGGTATCTTGAAGAGGTTGTATAAGATAGGAAACTTAGATTTATTTTCTTACCTGCAATGTGTGGGAAGCATTTTTAATGTTGTGTACCTCTTTATATGTGTGACTGTGTAATGGCCTTGTCTTCTCATGAAGATAACTGGTTAAGTCTGTGAAATGTTCATTGATCTAAGTGGATGGGTCTGAGGGGAAGGGCTTGTCAGCTGGGACAGCTTATCAGAAGAGGGTTGTTCTTCCCACCCGCGCCCCCCCCCCCTTCTTCCTATTTATTCCTAAACCAGGGAAAATTCCCCTGGGAGCATAGAGGCTTCAGAGGGAACATTGCGGAGACTCAAGAGATGAGAAACGGTTTGTAAATGAGCATTTAAAACATGAAAACACTCTTGTTTTTAAAGCCAATGAGTATAAAGTACCAGTGGGAGACGTGAGTTGACAGCTGGGACTCTTCATCCGTCTGGCCAAGGGATTCTGAGTCAATCTCTGACGGGTGAAAAGTAGGACTGGGAGAACTGGGGCCTGTCAGGATCTGCTCAAAATTCCTGGGCTTGCCATTTCAAACCAAATTCAAACCTTCTAGAATTTGAGATTAAAGAGAGTGTTTACAGAAAAATAAAAGAGGCTTGAAAATGCTTATTAAGAGGCATCTTAGAAATCTTTATAAAGCATCATCTGTGATGATTTACATGCAAATGAATCTGAATGTGCTTGGCATACATTATGTAAGGTTTTCAGATTTGATCAAATCCATGCTGATCATGGAAAAAATACATGCATAGAGCCATTAGAGTTTGAAGCAAGATGGCTTGTCCATTCCTGGTTTGAAGCAGAGAAGTGACAAGGGAGAACATAGAAGTGCTTTTTATTCAGTCACTTAAGGACAACTTTTGCTCCCAAAGATATATTTTGAGTCTAAGACAGTTCCAGAGGTTTTTGGGAGCATAAAATGCCCTCAGCTTCAGGCTGGTCTTGGAGAGGTCTGAGCAGGAATTTACTCCATGCCTGGAAGATTCCAAAAACTATAGTCTTATTCCAGTATTTCTTGGGGGATCTGCCCTGCTTCTGCCAAGGGTTTCAAAGCATCCCAAATAGTTTCTGATTTAATGTGAACTCTCTCAATGATAGGACTTGAACTGGGACCCCGGGTCTTTGCTAATCATGGTTTGAATTACTAAAGAGATTGCCCAAGTTCATGAAGTTGCTAAAAGGTGTAGGATGTAGATAAATGCAAATAGAGACAAAAAAATTGCCACCAGAGTCTCAAAAGGCTATGAGGAAGAAGGCCATGACAATGTTATATAACAGACTAAGATAGGTCTCTTTGGGAAATTTATGTAGCTACTGAGTTCTTACCTAAGAGTCTAATGGTCAGTACAAAAAAAAAAAAAAAATGGGTCCTAGAAATTGCAAAAGATAAATATGTAAGGGGGTGTGTTTCTAGATTAACTAGAATTGGCAGCTTTGTTTATTGTCTAACATAGTATTCTCAGGGTATAAAATACTTACTACCCCAGCACTCCGGTAAGTTTTCCTGATTTTCTCGCATTCTCTAGTAAAATGAGAAACTCATTATCAGGGCCAAAACTGGCACTGAGGAAAAACATGAAGTAGGCAAAAGTTTGCTTTAGATGTCTACTTCTGTTCTTTCTACCTGTCCCTTCCACAACCTTGTCTGTGTCTGTCCTTTACACCATGTCACCTCCCATCCAAGGCACAATCATTATAGTTAAAAATAAGAGTTGGCCAAGATAGCTACCAAAGATTTTTGTCTTCAAAAATATTAATGCTATGTTTAAAAATAAACAAGCACCCATTAGATGATAATTTGGTGTATTTTCTATAAATATTTAGTTTATCTATTAGTGTTGCATTGTAGAAGTCTGATTCTCAATAGAAAATGGAGTTTTTCTCAGATCCTTCAAATGAAGAGGCTCTTATGAAAGGATCCCTTACAGAGATGTGAGAAGGAAAAGGTAACATATAAAGAATGGTAATGAACTTAGAAACCAGCAACAGAAGAAATCATTAATACCTCTAAGGCTAAAGAAGCAAATGGGAAAACTATTACTGGAACTCAGAGCTACAGTCATAGAGAGAGGCAGCTATTTCTAGAGGGTAAAAGCCAAAGGAGGGAGTGGACAGGGAAGAAATACCCCAAACATGTTCTCTCTACCTAGTGCTTCCTATTGATGGAAAGCCAGAGGGTGGGGCAGCCCAGTTCCTGATGCAGTCTGTAGAGGTCAGCCAACCAGGGCACTGAGCAGGGCAGAGGATACAGAATAAATTGGTAAATGGGGGAGAAGGTAGAAGAAAAATCAGTACATCAATCTAATTTTTTTTTTTTTCTCCCAATGGCTTGATGAAGACACTACTTTCTAACACCCTACATTCAACATTTTATTTAAGTCACTTCAGGGTCTGGTGGTAGGAATTCAGACAAGCTTAGTTTCAAAATCTCTTAACTCTGATTTCTTCCCATCCCGACTCAGGGTTACAGAAAGGAGGTGGTGGAGTGATGGGATGACTGGGTGACGGGTATTAAGGAGGGCACGTGTTGGAATGATCACTGAGCGTTATATGCAACTAATGAATCATTGAACACTACAACAAAAACTTATGATATATGTTGTCTAACTGAACATAATGGCAAATTTTTTAAAAAATCTATCACAATAACTTTATCTTGTTCTCAATACTAAATCTTCTTCTCAATACTAAATCTTCTTAAGATACTACATAATTCAAAGGAACTAGAAAATAGAAAATAAAAGAACAAATAAAATTCAAGGTTTGTAGAAGGAAGGAAGCAATAAAGATCAGAGAAAAAAATATATCAATGAAAGTCAGAACAGGTTCTTTAAAAAAATAAACAGAACTGATAAACATTTAGCCAAACTCATCAGAAAAAGAGAAAATCCAAATAACTAAATATAGAAACAAAAAAGTAACAAGTGACACCAAAGAAATACAAAGGACTATAAGGGACTACCAGAAAAAATTACATACCAACAACTTGGAAAACCTAGAAGAAATGCACAAATTCCTAGAAACATACAGTCCTTCAAACCTGAATCAGAAAAATTAAAAATCCGAGCATACTAATTATTAGTAACAAAATTGAGTACCTAATCAAAAGCCCAACAAACAAAAGTCTAGGATCAGATGAATTCACAGGAGTATTCTACCAAACATTTAAAGAAGAGTTAATATTTAAAAAAAAAAAAAAACTATTCCAAAAAATAGAAGAAAATGTTTCTAAATACATTTTATAAGACCAGCATTACCCTGACACCAAAACCAAGGATTCTACAAAAAAAAGGAAAAAAAAAAGAAAGAAACTTATAGGCCAATATCCCTGATGAATATAGATACAGAAATCCTCAACAAAATATTAGCAAACCACATTCAACAATGCATCAAAAGAATTACCACAATCAAGTGGGATTTATTCCAGGGATGCAAGGATGATTTAATATTCACAAACCAATCAGTGTGATACACCATGTTAACAAAATGAAGGCAAATAATAATATAATCTCAAAAGCAGAAAAAACATTTAACAAAATTCAACATCTATTCATAATTAAAAAGAAAACTCTCAAAATGCATTCAAAGGGAACATACCTCAAACATAATAAAGTCTATATATAACAAAACCACAGCTTAGATCACACTTAATAGTGAAAAACTGAGAGCATTTCTGCTAAGATCAAGAATAAGAGGGGTGCCTGGGTGGCTCAGTGTGTTAAGTCTCCACCTTTGGTCATGATCTTTGGTCATGATCATCAGGTCATGATCTCGGAGTGCTGGGATGGAGCCTCTGCATCGGGCTTTCTGCTCAGCGGGGAGTCTGCTTCCCCTTGCTCCTTCTCTCTCTGCCTACTTGTGATCTCTGTCAAATAAATAAAATCTTTAAAAAATAAATATGTCTGTTCTTTCCACCTTTTTTTTCTTTTATAAAGATTTTATTTATTTGAGAGAAAGAGAGAGTGTGTGTGCAAGGAGAGAAAATCTGAAGCAGATTCCACACTCAGTGCAAAGCCTGAGGTGGCTCAATCTCTCAACTATGAGATTACAACCTGAGCCAAAACCAAGAATCAGCCAGTTAACTAACCCCCCCAGGAGTCTCCATTCTTGCCACCTTTATTCCACATAGTACTGGAAGTCCTTGCCAGAGCAATCAGATAAGAAATTAAAAAGTACCCAAGTTGGTAAGAAGTAAGTAAAACTGTTGCTATTTTCAGATGACACACTATACATACAAAGACCTAAAGATTCCAACAAAACAATTAGAAGTGATAAATGAATAAAACTGCAGGATAAAATATCAATATTCAGAAATTGGCTGCATTTCTATACACTAATAAAGTAGCAGGAAGAGAAATTGAGAAAACAATTTCATATATAATTACACCAAAATGATTTAAGTACTAGGAATAAGTCAATGAAGTAAAAGACCTATACTCTAAAAACCATAAAATATTGATGAAAGAAATTAAAAAATGACACAAATAATGAGATATTCCATGCTCATGGACTGGAAGAATATTGTTAAGGTATCCATAGCACTCAAAGCAACCTACAGATTCTAAGTAATCCTTATCAAAGTACCAAGAGTATTTTCCACAGAATTAGAGTAAGTAATCCTAAAATTTAGATGGCAGAAAAACAACAACAACCCTGAGTAGCCATAGCAATCTTGAGAAAGAACAAAGCTGGAAGTATCACAATCCTAGATTTCAAAATATACTACAAAGCTATAGTAATCAAAACAGTAGGATACGGGTATAAAAGAAGATACATAGACCAATGGAACAGAATAGAGTCCAGAAATAAGCCCATGCATATATGGCCAATTAGTCTACAACTAAGGAGGCAAGAATATACAATATTGAAGAGATCATCTTTTCTATAAATCTGTGAACAATGCACAGCTATATGCAATGAAACCAGACCACTTTCTTACCACTTTCACAAAAATAAGATGGATTAAAGACCTAAATCTGAAGAAAGACATAGGTAGCAATATTTTTTTAGATGTATTTCCCCAGTCAAGGGAAACAAGAGCAAATATAAATTATTGAAACTACATCAAAATAAAAAGGTTTTGCACAACAAATGAAACTATCAATGAAGAGAAAAGGCAATCTACTGAATAGACAGAGAATTCTGACAAGGA
Source organism: Mellivora capensis (assembly GCA_004024625.1). Lineage (NCBI taxonomy): Eukaryota > Metazoa > Chordata > Mammalia > Carnivora > Mustelidae > Mellivora > Mellivora capensis. The sequence continues at coordinate 4,298 of PISX010008022.1, read as the reverse complement.
TGGTGGAGGAGGATCCTAAGCTCACCTTGTCTCACTGTACAACTAGATAACACCCATATCAGTGTAAATCACCCAGAAATTGACCTGAAGACTGACGTAACAGATTCTCCATAGCTAAGTGAAGAGGACACATCAAAGAGGGTAGGAAGGGCAGATATGGGGTTGCAAGCCAAACAGACCTATGGGACTGTCTGAAAGAGGGAGGGAAACTTCAAGCATAGAGAGGGGGGAGAAATAGACCCCGCCTCAGGCACAGGGGACCTGTACTAGAAGACAGGTCCCCATAACATTTGGCTTTGAAAACCAGAGAGACCTAATATTGCTAGTTTCTTACAATCAGTGGACTTAACACCAAACACTAAAAGTGGGCTCAACTTTATGAGAGTCAGAGCAGAAAAGGAAGCTGATTCCCCACCTTTGCACAGCAAACAGCCCTGAAGAGATATAGTACAGAAACAGCAGGTTCAAAATGTGTGGGGTATACAGGTATACAGGAAGCTCTATTTCCCAATCTCAGAGCATGTGCTGGAGGGGCAGAGATCTTTGGGAAGCCTTTCCAAGACCAAAAGACCTGGCAGGCACCACTTCCCTTCCCTGCTCCCCAGGCTGGTTATACAGCCCTCTAAGAACCAGTACAGCATGAACACTCCATCTAGCTTGCCAATAGTGCACCCTGATCCCATACTGTTCTGTGAAACCACACCTTCATTCTAGCCTTGGCATGAGTTTTCCCAGGTGGCTATAGGTCCCTTCCCACAGCACACCAGTGTGGACCTTGCTGAAACCAGGTGCCCCACCTCCATGCTCTCCTGTGACCCCACTCCCTCCAACAAGCCTTTAGCAGAAGCCCATCCAAAGACATGCCACAAGACTAGCAGTGTGCAAGCAGCCCTGATGGGTCCCAGCACTGCTCCAAAGTGACTCCTTCCCTAGGGAGAGAGAAAGATAACTACACACACCAGTTTGATTGCAGACACACAGTGTGGTGATGGAAGACATCTGGACTGACTGCAGGCCCCATCCACCAACAAAAGCTTCACAAGAGATTAAACAGGGAGAGCACCCTGGAGTACTATAGTAGCTTTGGCAAATGCCTGATCTGACCCAACTCAAGCCCAAGACAGATTTAGACTGGGTGACTGACAACCCAGGGACCAAACCCTGCCCACAACAGTCAAGGAAAGCCACTGCAGATGACTGGATTGAAAACAAATGTGACTCAGCCACAGTAGGTCATACACAAAACATATGGGAGACACACCTGAAGAGCTAGGTTCTGGAGAACAGGGAACAATGCACTGCAGGGCAGTACAAGACCTCTTCTTCATAAGGCCACAACTTTCAAGAGCAGGAGATGTAGCTAACCTTCCTAAAACATAGTAACAGATAAAGGGAGTTAGACAAAATGAGGACCCAGAAAAATATATCCCAAATGAAAGAGTAGCACAAAATTACAGCAAGAGAGCTAAACAAAGTAGATATAAGTAATATGTGTAATAGAGAATTTAAAGTAACAATCATAAAGATACTCACTAGATGAGAAAAGAGTGGAAGACCTCAGTGAGAGCCTTAACAAAAAGATAGAAAGCAAAGAAGAACCAATCAGATGAAGAAATTAATAACTGAAATTAAAAATACAGTAGATGGACTAAATAGTAGACTCAAGGAAGCAGGACCCATCAGCAGCCTGGAGAACACAGGAACAGAAACCAATCAAGCTGAAAGGGAGAGAGAAAAAATAATAAAAGATGAAAATAGGGAACTCAGTGACACCATCAAGCATAAAAAGATTTAAACTATAGGGATCCTAGAATGAGAAAAGAGAAAAGGGGGAAGAAAATCAATTTGAAAAAATAATAACAGAAAACTTTCCTAATCTTGGGAAGAAAACAGATATCCCCAGATCCATGAAGCACAGAGATCCCCAAACAAATTCAATCTAAGGTGGTTCACACTTAAGACACAAACTTATTAAGATGGCAAAAAGTGGTGATGAAGGGAAAATATTTAAAATGGCAAGAGAGGGCATCTGGGTGTCTTAGTCAGTTGGATATCTGCCTTCGGCTCAGGTCATGACCTTGGGGTCCTGGGATTGAGCCCTGCATTGGGCTCCCTGTTCAGCAGGGAGCCTGCTTCTCCCTACCCCTCTGCCCCTCCTCATCCCCCAACTTGTGCATGTTCTCAATTTCTCTCTCTCTCAAATAAGTAAAATCATTAAAAAATATAAAAATAAAATAAAATAGCAAGAGAAAATAGTTAAACCCTGCAACTAAGATTACTCTATCCAACAAGGTTATTAGAATAGAAGATGAGATAAAGAGTTTCCAGAAAATCAAAAGTTAAAGAAATTCATGACCACTGAATCACTCCTAATAAAAATATTAAAGAGTACTCTTTGAATGGAAAGACCATAAGTAAGAAAAGAAGCACAAAAGCAGTAAAATCAAGTATATCTATAAAAATCAGTCAAGAGACTCACAAAATAAAACAATGTAAAGAATGACACCATATACCTAAAACATGGCGGGGGGAGAGTAAAGAATGGGTTCAAGGTTAAGAGACTATCAACTTAACATAGACTGCTATGTGCATAAGATGCTATATACAAACTTAATGGTAACCAACATTCAAAAAATAAAAAACCAGTAACATATGTAAAAATTTAAAAAGTAAGGAATCCAAGTATATACCTAAAGAAAGCCAACAAACAAGAATAGAGCCAGAGAAGAAAGGAACTACAGAAGAACTACAAAACAACCATAAAATAAGAAGCAAAATGGCAGTAAGTACACACCTATCAATAATTACTTTAAATGTAAATGAACTAAATGCTTCAATCAAATATGTATGGTTACTGAATGGCTAAAAAAGCAAGATCTATCTATGTGTTGCCTACAAAAGAAGACTCATTTCAGACCTAATTACATAAGAATATTGGGAGAAAAATAATAGAAAACCTTGTATCATGCAAATAGAAGTGAAAAGAAAGCCATGATAGTTATACTTGTATGGAACAAAATGGACTTTAAAGCAAAGACTCTTAATTGTAGGAAACAAACTGAGGGTTTATGGAGGGGAGCTGGGTAGGTAGATGGGGTAATTGGGTGATGGGCATCAAAGAGGGCATGTGGTATGATGAGCACTGGGTGTTATGTGCAACTGATAAATTATTGAACTCTGTATCTGAAACTAATGATGTACTATATGTTGGATAATTCAATTTAAATTAAAAAAAAACCCTATAGTAAGAAACAAAGAACGATACTATGTAATCATAAAGGGAACACTCCAATGAGAACATATAACAACTATAAATAATTATGCAACCAACATGAGAGCACCCAAATTCATAAAGCAGCTAATAACAAACAAAGGAAGTAATCAATAGTAATACAATAATAGTAGGGGACTTTATCACCCCACTTAAATCAATGGATAGACCAAACAGAAAATGAACAAAGGAATGGTGGCTTTGAAGACTCATTATACCAGAAGGATCTAACAGATATATTCAGAACATTCCAGCCTAAAACAGCAGATTATGTTCTTTTCAATGGAAGAGTCTCAAGAAGACATAATAGGCAACAAAACAAGTCTCAACAAACTAAAAAAGACTGAAGTCCTATCAAGCATCTATTTTAACCACAATGTTAGGAAACTAGAAATCAATGACGAGAAAAAATCCAGAATGAACACAAATACATGGAGGTTAAATAACACATTAATAAACAGTGAATGTGTCAGCCAAGAAATCAAAGAGGAAATTGAAAAATACATGGAGATAAATGAAAACAAATAACAATGGTTCAAAATCTTTGGGATACAGCAAATGCTGTTCTAAGAAAGATGCTTATAATAATACAGGCCTACTTTAAGAAGCAAGAGAAACTTCAAATAACCTGACCTTATACCTAAAGGAGATAGAAAAAGAAAACCAAACACAACCCACAACCAATAGAAGGGAAAAAATAATAAAGTTTGGAGCAGAAATAAACCAAATGGACACCAATAAAAATAAAATAATAATAACCATAATAATAGAGCAGATCAAGGAAACCAGGAACTGGTTCTTTAAAAAGATCAAAAAAATTGATAAATCTGTAGCCAGACTCATAAAAAAAATAAGACAACTCAAGGTCAGAAATTAAGGAGGAGAAATAACAACTGACCTCACAGAAACACAAAGGATTATAAACAACATTACGAAAAATTATATGCCAACAAATTGGACAATCTAGAAAAAAAATGGATAAATTCCTAAAAATATATAACCTCCTAAAACTGAAGCAGAAAAAAAA
>PISX010008021.1:0-84890 GCA_004024625.1 Mellivora capensis | reverse complement strand
AAAAATAAAAATAAAAGTGAACAGTGCTTACTCTATAACCTAGAAATCCCACGGCTCAATATATCCAACAAAAATTCTTATAATGGGATGCTAAAAGACAGATGTGAAAAGGTTCACGCCAGTATTTATAGTGAACAAAAACTAGAAATGATTCACACGTCCACGAGCAGCGAAGCCGATAAACCGATGGTCGAATATTTATACAACAGAATACTGCAATCGGTGAAATGAGCAAATCAGCACCACAGGAAACAAATAAATCTTAGAGTCACAATTCTGTTCAAAAGAAACCAGACATGGCATGATACGAAGCGTCTAATTCAATTTACAGAAAGAAAAAGAATAGGCAAAATCTGAACAACCCACGGAGCCGGAAGTCCGGAGAGGAGTTAGCTTTGAAGATGGAGGCGGGAACAGACCTGGGCTCCTGGCATGCTGGGAACGCTCTGTCTGTTCACAGGGGTGGTAGTTTTACAGGCACATTCTGTTTGTGAGAATTCACTGAGCAGTGAGTTCATGACTGGTACATTTTCATGTGTATGTGTCCTATTTTAATAAGGAAATGGATTGTCAAAACCGGAAGAAAAAACAAATACAGGCTTAGGACAAAGCAGTTTGGCGGAAACACCAAACCAAAAAAACAAACAAAAAAACCCCCACAAAACTGGGAGTGCCGAGTTTTAGCCCCGGCTCTGAGAGCTCTCTTTATAGCTTTATAAATTTGGGTAACTCACTTCACCAATCCTCAAGTGTGAGGGCAATCCCTGCCTATCTCAAAGTGTAGCTGAAAATACTCAATAAGATCATTGTGAACTGTTTTGTAGACTCTTCAGCATCATATCAACATACAATGCAGACTAGTGGGTAAATCGTAGATTTAGAATATAGAGCTAGATTATAAACTATAAATAAACAAACTAAAAATCAGGGTTGTCGTTACAACTACTAGTTTCAGCTTATTATCGTTGTTGTTAACATCTGAATGTCTTGCAATCCTTGGCTCAATCCTTGACAGCAACAACGGAGTGAAGGTAAGAAGTAGCTGCTTTTCTTTCAATGGATCATATAGTCTCAGGCTTACCACAGCCTCCACATTCATTTTTATTGCAAAAATGGTTATAATAGGAAGAGGAGTCTGTGAACCACAAAACACAGCATTATAAAGATTGTGTTTTAACTTTTCTAAATCAGAAAAGGCAATTGGTTTGCAGAATTCCAGACTGAATTAGGGTTCAGTCAGGGCCTGCTGACTGGGAGCTCGTTCACTCTGCTAGTCCCTTTTCCTGTGCTACATATTTCAGTCTCTGCAGGCTCCTTCTAGAAGTCATCCCTTTTATTTTATTTTTTTTAAAGATTTTATTTGTTTATTTGACAGACAGAGATCACAAGTAGGCAGAGAGGCAGGCAGAGAGAGAGAGGAGGAAGCAGGCTCCCTGCTGAGCAGAGAGCCCGATGTGAGGCTCGATCCCAGGACCCTGGGATCATGACCTGAGCCGAAGGCAGAAGCTTTAACCCACTGAGCCACCCAGGTGCCCAAGAAGTCATCCCTTTTAAAGCCCTAACAGCCCAAGTGGGGAAAATGCCATTCAATCAAAATGTATCACTGGAATTTCCCAAATGCCAAATATAAGTACAGAGGGGCTGTGCTTTCTGTCCCAACAGCAGGTATCTGTCAGCCGTGCACCGCATGTGGTATGCTGTGCCAAGCCCACTGGGGTGTGACTCTGCCCTTCTGAAACTTGTGATCTACTTAGGGAGGCAGCTTCAACACAGGAATCTGTTGAACCGACAAGGAAAGAAAATGCCGGAACAAGAGGTACAAACAGAGTGAGTGCTCTAGGGTTCCAAGAAGGAGCAATCACTGGAAACTACAGAGAATCCGAGAAGGCTTTTTAGAAGTAATGCAGTCATTGAAGATACAGACCCCAAATCCAATAAGCCAAGGCCATACTGTTCCCTCTTCCTAGGGAGAGTTGCTCCATGTCCCCTATGGTGATGACCACTGAGCTCAAGTCAATTTGGGATGAGTGCTTTTATCTCAAATTATCCAAGTCACTTTGCCCAGAAAGAATGACTAGAAGGAGCCATGAAGAGGACAAATGCCTTTACCTTTAATGCTAATAAACGTGCAGCCTCTAATCTCAGGATTTCACTAATGGGCTTTAAAAAAAAGCTCTTTTGGTTAGAATTACATGTAGTAAATGGACTGCAGGATGGAATTAGAATAACCCCCAAATGACTTGTCCTGTAAGATTTGTTCAAAACCCATGCCCTGATGTGTTACCAGGATTACCTGTCCTCTGCAATGCTGAGGGGGGGAGGCAGGGGGAGAAAGGAGGATGGAGAGGGAGAATGTGTCATGTCCATATGTTTGAGACCTTTAACTTTTGTTCCTATAGATGTTGGCTTATTAAAGACCCAAAACCATTCTTCATTGAGAAAACCTGTTTAGGTTTTGCATTCCTACATCTTTTTTGTGACTAACGCCATCAATGAACACTGATGCAATCAACGTGCCTCAAAGGCACTTTAAGGGAATTCTTTCCAGGGCTCATTTTTGTACCTAAGCCCTCAGATGGTGCAGAAAACAAATACATTGAATCTCTGGGTCATAGGTCTCTTCCTTACATATTTAGAGACAAACCTCTCTAACGGATTTTGGAAACGATGCAAAATTTCATACTTTTGATTGGGTGGTTGATTTGGAGAAAGTAATTTTAAGAAATTTTGAACAACAGAGGGCAGTAATCTCTAAACTTCCCAGGCAAAAGCCTTTATTGTTGTTGTTGTTCTTGTTCCCTGAGGGAACTAAATTCTCAACTAAATCTACTTTATCCCTCCCCACTGCAGCCTCTCTGCATACGTACAATACACACACTTGTAGGATACAGAACTTTCATTTGGGTAACTGAGATCTTTCTCTCTCCATTAGAATTAAAAAAGGGAAGAACATCCTGATATTTATTGAGTGTCTACTACGTGCCCATTGTCTTACATACAAAATTTCAATGAATTCATCATTAAAGAAAAGTAGGTAGGTACAGACTCAGAGAGCATGTGTAAAGCTACCAGAATATCTGTCTAGTTTAAGCTGAGGGCTGGTTTGTGCATGTTCATGTACGTGAGTATGTAATTCAACCTGTCAGAACAGAGCAGTGGGTCAGACGTCAGGGTGCCCAAACCCACTTGGTAAAAATGCAGATTCCTAAGACCCACCCTCAACATTCTGATTCAGGGCGTGGGGAGAAAGGAGCACAAACACCCCAAGTAGTCCCCCTCAAGTTGAGCAGACCACACTTGAGACGCTTTTCATAAAAGCAAGAGCCTAATAAGGAAGAGCCTGGCCTCCAAGATCGGAAGTCTGAGTTTGAACCCTGATATGACACAGACTCAGAGAGGTCAGGTGGTCACTGTGTCCAAGTTCACAGTGAAGTGTTCAGGAAAAGGAACACAGCAGTAACTACCTGTAGGGGTATTGTGAGGGTTTTGTCAGGTGATGTATGTAAATCCGGGCATCTGGAACATGTCACACTTGTAGCCACCATCCCCTGAGCCCCTGTACTAGCTACAGGCCAGGAAGCTCGTCATTCTGAGTCACAGCCACATCCGGGTCTCTAGGTGTCCTTACCATACTCTCTCATCCACACACAAAGGTTTCCAAGAAATGTTGGCCTTCCTGCCACTGAGGGAGCTAATCAAAGGCCCTTCCTGTAAGACTAACAAGTTTCCCATCATTTTCTGTCACTCTCTGTCCCCAAACTACCTTCCTAGGGTTTCAACTGGCTGCATTCATTTTAGCATTTCAGAATCCAGGCAGTATCTACCTTTTCCTCCCCCACCCTGAGGCAAATCTAACTCTAGGAGACGTGTCAGGGGGAGTAGGGGTACAAAAGACATAAAGCACAGCTGGGACATGAGAATTTTTGCAGTCTGAGAAAATCAGGAACAGAAATTTAAGCTAACAAGTCAGGATACTGTACTATATATCAAGGCAAACTGGAGACTAAAATGTCTAGTGAAGCTTAAAACATGGAGAAACCAATCTGTTCTAAAACAGGGAGAAAAACCTCGAGGTAGCCATGGAACCTGCGTGAGGCCATGGTGGACAGAATGGGTTTGCTGTTGTTTGGAAAATTCCTCGTATTACAAATGAGAAGAAAATATTATAATACTTCTCAAAGTTGTCAAAAGCGCGGTCAGAGCAAGAGCATGACACACCAGTGTCATTTGGAGATTTGTTAGGAATATAGAATCCCACATCAACCCCAGATTTCTCGAATCAGAATGTGCATTTTCATAAGATCGGCAAGGGACCTCTGTGCATTAAGTTTTGAGAGGCTGGGAATAATACGCACCCAGGCACCCATCACCCAGGTTCGACAGTTGCCCATAGGCTGTCCTGTTCTCAGCTTGCTTTCTCACCGTCCTCTTGGATTACTTTAAAGGAAACCCAGTATGCCCTATCTCATCCTTGGTAATCGTTTCACAGGGTACATTTTTTAAAAGGCATGGTCTCTTACAAAGAATAATAACTGTAAGACATTTATAACTGTAAGACATTTGCCACATCTAAAAATATAATAATTCCTGAATATCATTAAGTATTCTGGAAACTTCTGAATAGATTAGGAAGAGAAAGGATCTTCTATTTTGGAAGATTCTGCAGAGATTTACCTAGGGTTCTCGAAGCTGAGTAGTCTTCTCGGTATTGGAGAGCTGCGAAGCTGAATAAAACCCACAAAGTTACCTGACACAAAGCACAGTATACCACCACTAACACGAGTTGTGGCAAATGACTTTTGCCAGGGGTTGTATAATGGGTCACAAAGCCAGAATCTAAAAAGTGAGGAGGGGTACATTGCTATAAATGGCTTGCCAAGGGAATAAAAGACCGAAAATGGTTAAAAGAAACAACAATAGCAAAAAACTAAGCAAACAAACAAACAAAAACTAAAACTAAGTTTATAATAACCTGGCTGAAAATTCTAGATAAAACACAGAGACTTAGAATTATGGGCATGGTAAAGTCTGTCTAGAAGAAGGGATTAAACCCAAGAAATGCCAGCTTGCATATAAATAGTCGAAGGCTCAAGCAGACCCCAGGTAGGTGGCTAAGACTTGTAGGAAGACTTGTAAGTTCAGGGAGCTTCCAAGGGGCATGCCCCTCAATTGAACCAAGTAACTGAAATTACAAAGGACGCTTAACCACAAAATGAATGATCATGGGCTATGGAGGGGGGGGTGAGAGAGAGAGAGGTGTGACAGTATTAAGTTTTATAATGCTCAGAATATCTGAATATAGAGACGATGAAGAAAATCAGATACACTGGAAACAAGTCCTAAAACAAAACCAACTGATTTTAGAGTATAACTAAATGGTTAATTTCTTTTCTTCTCTTTTTTTTTTAATACTTATTTATTTGCAGGGGGGTCGTTCGGGACAAAGGCGGAGGGAAAGATAGAACCTCAAGCAGACTCCCTGTTGAGTACAGAGCCTGATGCAGAGCTCGATTCCAGAACCCCAGGATCATGACCTAGGACGAAACCAAAGTTGGCCCCTTAGCCAACAAAGCCACTCAGGTGCCCCCCAAATAGTTAATTTCTGTGTCCTGAGGATTACTCCAAGGGGAATCTCAAAACCATGGCACATTTCAGGAAGGTAAATTCAAGTCAGAGGAAGGTTATTTCCTGGAGTATCCTAGATGTCAGAGCAAGGAGCTGGAACTTAGTTCCACGGGTAGTAGGAAGCCAGGAGAGTGTTTGATGGGATAAAAAGAGCCCTTCAGAAAGGTGCATCTGACAGCAGCAGTAAGCAAGAAGGAGATCCTAAAGCAGGAGGGGCCAGAGAGGGATTGATGAAATAACCCTGGCCTGAAGAGATAAGCCCTGGAAGGATTGAAGGTCAACTGAATGCCAGCCTCGAGAGTTACATCAGCTCTCTTCAGACAGCCTAACAGCCTTCCTCTCTCCCACCCAGGACCTGCCGTTGGCAACCTAAAAATCCACCATCTGCGTCAGGAATGTGACCACCCACATTAAAAGGAAATCTCAAGCATCATGGTAAAGAATAAATGTCTCCAAATCTCCACAGACTTTCAAATGAGTTTGAGATAAACTTCATTTACACAATGAAATGTTTCTGAGACATTTAACGAGATGGAGAAAAACATCATTCAATGAAATTTCTTTCACGGTATTTATTTCTTCAGATGACTCCAGCAAGGGATTTCTTTGGAAGAGCAATGGATTTGTTTGAAGGGAGTGCCCTGATGAAAGGTTGAAGCAGAGGCTACCTCTAAAATATTTTTTTGTTCCAGATGGGAAGAGAGACACAGAGAAAGAGAAGGGAAGAGGCGGGAAGGGGAGAAAAGGGAAGCACAGGGAAAAGAGAGAAAAGAGAAGAACAAGCATTATGGTAGGAGGGAGCGTCTAGTGTGATGTGATACCTTCCTAGGACCCTTCACATCGGCAGGAAAGTTCCCAAACGCACAAGACAAATGATGTGAGTGAACTTGTACATTTCTGGGTAGAAACCAATTACAGGGTTGAGTGTCAGCAAGCCGGAAATCTAGCTTACATGTGCAATTAAAATTGTGTTAGTCATACGTGACAGTATGTCTTAAAGGAGTCTCTAATGAGTCCTTTCACAATAGGAGTAACTCGTGCCCCAGTTCGTCTGGTTGGCAATTAAGGTGTGTGACTATCGGGTTCTCTTCTACCAGGGTGGTCCTGTAACTCCTCTCTGAAGGCATGGCAAGCAAGAGAAAGCCTGGTTACATGATTTATAAAATATTTACTGTTTAAAATAGTGCTGGGGTGGGCGTCGGGGAGCAAGATGTGGAAGCCATCCAGGACCTCGCTGAGTGATGTGCCTGCTCTCACCTGGATAACGATGTTGTCAGGGCCTGACTGAGGAATGGACAGGGTGATGGCATCTCTCTATTCCTCACTAATGTCCCCACCCGAGCATCCATTTTCTCATTTACGATCTCCTTGACACTGACTCTATTTACATGGCATCGGGATTAATCAGCCCGGAGTTTTTTGGCTGCAGGAATCAGGCAATCCGTGTAACTCAGCAAGGCAGCGTGACATTATCACCAGCTAAGCAATATTCATTCTGTATGATCACCGTCTCCAGGGAACCTGCTGTGTGATAGGACTTCAGGGGCTGAAGTCATAAACCATTACACTCATCCCCAAGTAGTTGTATGACACCTTCCTCAAGGACAGCCACGAAAGCCACACAGTGGGTCCTACCTGATTTATTAGCAGGATCAACAAGGGCACTGCAGAAGTTTCAATCAGCCAACGCCACAGGGAAAGGTTCCCATCCTCCACTCGTCTGGCAGGTCCTTATACACAGATTTACCCGAGACCCAAACACAACCCACCGGCTCCATGGCAAATGGATTTCTGTCAAGGTACAGAAACCCCTGCATCACGATGATCTGTGGGCCTGTCTGTCACCCCTCAGTGAGAACATGAACACTCAACAGAACAAGAACAGAGACTTCTTCATCTGTCTCCTCAATTTTCCACCTGGTGGCTCGTACTTCGTAACTTCTTAAACTATGTTTGGTGAGGAAATAAAAGAATGAATAAATGAGTTTTGGTGAAGGAGATAAGTTTATTTTACCAAAGAAAAAGGAAAGTTGGGGTAGAATTCACTTTTTAAAAAAAATTTATTCCTCACAAACTGAACTGATTGGCCAGTTTTGATGGGGAGGAAGGTGTTTTCTGGATCAGCTGACTCATGCTGGGCAGACTGGGGCCTCTATATCTTTACCAGGAAAAAACTATTCAGTTCAAAAGGAATTTCAAGGGTTAGGCTAACACATATTAGTTAGGCTAACACATAATAGTTTCTCATCTGACAATCCTTAATGTTGAATTTCCCATCTTTTCCTCATGTGGAACAGCGGGCAGGGAACAGAAAAGAAAAAAAATAAAAAAGGTCCATATTTCAGCCAGGCTCCTACCTACACCACTCCTGATCTCTGTAATTTTGGCAATGTGTCATTTACCTTGGAGTCTCAGTTTTCTTTTCTGTCTAGACCACATGTGATGGTAGTACCTACTTGACTAAGTGAAATACTATACCGAGTTTAAGAGTTCTAACATATTGCCTGGGGTAGCAGGTGCTCGCTAAGTAGAAGAAAGCACTGTTAATCTGTGTTCTTGAGAGAGATTAGCAATACATGGTTTGTGTGAAACGTTGGCTATGTTGATTAAATCCTCAGGAAACCCTTTACAACTCAACTAACAACTGTTTTAGAAAACAACTGACCAACCAACCAACTGTGGGAAATAGGACCATGAACTCTCCTAACCACGGGATACATCCACTGGTGTAGCCCCAAGGTGCTCGTCTCCATGCAATTCTTTTCCTGTCTCTTCCCACTTCACTGCAGGGACATAAGAGATTATATATGCTTCCTTCTAAATCAAAGAAGCACATGTGTGACCTTTGCCAAGTCACTGAACCTCCCTTGGCTTCTCCTTACTCTTTGTTATAAAATGAATCAGTTGGGCCAGAGAATGGCTAAAGTCATTCTGGCTCAATGGTCTGTGATTCTAGGAAATGAACACTCACAGTTGCTAGATAACAAATCAAGAAGTCAGCTCAGTTAAAGATTAAAGCCAAATGAAGCCCTATAATTTTCTTAACTTTGCTCTAGTGGGAAGAAGATTAATATATATTAAGCCCATAGGATGTACAGACACTGTGCTAGATGTTCTCATAAGGGATTTCAATCAATCGTTACACTTCATTAAAGCAAATTCCCTAAGGCAAGCCTGAAATTTAATTTTGTTTTTATAGAGAATGTTTGGGTCATTCATTGGCAAATTGGCATCTTTGGGTAATACTGGGAGAGTACCATAAAGGCATGTGCATTCTGTTCAGTATTCCCTCCCAACAACCAGGGGGATGAAAGGTTTGTTGGTTTGGGAACATATTAGTCAGGAAAAGTCACACTAAATCTACCTACTGCTCTGGGCGCCCACCAAGCCTCTTTACCATACATCACTCATGCAAGCACTGAACTGCAAAAATCAGTCCACATCTCCTTTTCCCTGTAACTTCCCCAAATAATAGTATGTGGTGAATGTGCACAGTGAACTCACTCCCAATAAAATCCCACAACTGAAAGGAGACCCTCTTCATTTTAAGCCTCTTTCCTAAATACTCAACAGGTCATTCAATTAATCCAATAAATATGTACTGAACTCATATTTTCTGTCAGACCAGAACTAGGTATTCAGGATCTGGGATGAGGTAAAGAAAGTATGTCCTTGATTTGGCACACATTACAATTAATGGTGGGGAACATTAATCAAATATAAGCACACACAGTTGCACATACACATACACACACAAACTAATTCTGTCTGCCCCACTCTCACTCTAATCCAGAGAAGATTACCATGGCATACAAGAACATAAAGATTCTAAAATTATGGGAACCTTTTGACACTTGAAAAAATGAAGGACATAGAGAATGGTCTACTTTATGTTGCTTCTTTCAGTCATAAGAACATCTTTTTTGCTGGTCAAATGCCAGTTCCCACATTTATTACTTAGTATCAGATAAGTCAGACAGAACTCTTTAAAGTCCAAATTCAAGGAAGGGGAACAGCAATTTTAATTACTCAGTATTTTTCTTTGGAGGGATAGTGAAAGATTGCAGTAAAAGCATATTCATGGCCAAACTCAACTTTGAACAGAAAAAAAAAGAGTTTACTGATTAATACATTAATCACTTTAAGGGCAAAACTCATTTTTACATTACACTGAGAGGATTTTAAAAATATGAAAAAGAGAAACAGACATAGAGAAGAATCATACAAGAGAAAAAGAAAGAATGACTGATAAAGAACTAAAGAAAAGTCAGGAAATCACAAACACAAAAAGAGAGCCCGAGAAATGCTGGTAAAAGGAGAAGAGCCACAACATGGAAATACACGAGGCACTGAGTCTTCTGAGTCTTCTAAGTATCATTTGTGCAGCTCACCTGAATCCCGGAATCTTGCCTCTCATCGCTGTCCTCGGACAGAGTTCTCAACCTATTATTTTTTCAGAAACTGGCTTGTTTCCAAATGGGAGAACTAAGCTTGCCTGAGGGGCGTTATCAGCCAGGCTGAGGTAGATGTCTGAGCACATGAAGTCACAGCAGAAGTGAGAAGTGTGCCACCTCTGGCTGAAAATAAGGATGGAATAAACTCCCCTTTCCCTCACCCTTGAGGTAAGGATCATGAAAGATCAAGAGAACTAGTTAGCATGTCAATATTGCTAAGTTACCTCATTTGGTTTCATTAAAAAGTAACTTTCCAGTGATCCTCTCCAACCCCTGCCAGTTTTTTTTCTTTTCCATCTCTATCATATTTTTATTTCTAGCCATGGCCTATAATACTCATCAGATTAGCCATCTGAAAGCAATTGATCATGTCCAGAATCATTTTAGGAACCAATGCCTACAGCCTGGAGGCACAGAGTAATATAATTTGGCAAACTGCCTTGAATGACTTTATTTCCATTCTTATTGAAAATGATTGACTTTTTGGGAAGGTTTCTGTGCTGTTGGTAGGAAAGAAGAACTTTGCATTAACAGCCTCAAAATGTGAATGACACCCAATCTCCATTTAGCCCTGGCTTTCAGGTCATTAGATTTAACTGCTCAGAGACCTTCTCTGGGGTTCTTTGTGACACCTGAAAGCGTATCTGTATTCCACATCAGCCTCAGCATCTCCTCTCCTTCCCTCTGGTTCCCTTGTCCAAATTTTCTGCACTACAACCCTGTGTAGTTCTGTCTTCCAAAACCAGAAATCTGGACTAACTCTGATATGTCATTTTTCCTCATCTGTCACTTGATCACATTTAGAATCTCAGACGTAGGCATGATTCAGTGGTGCCAACAGAGAGAAAAGAGAGTCCATCAGAATCAGCAGCATCATTTGCAATGTTTTGATAGACCCAAAGGCAGAGCCTCCCTGCTTCTCTGTGGGACTGAGACTCTGAAGGATTGTGGTTTGAATTGGATCTGCTACCCAGAGCTGCATTCCAGACACATAAATACACATAAGACACACAGACATACATCTATTAGTAAGAACTCTTGTGGATCCAACAATTAACAGACACCAGATGGAACTAGAGCAAACAAAAAAGAGAAAATGAAGGGAAAGTTATTACACACATAAAGGGGCATAGCATGGGTTGAAAGCCTTGGGGCTGAAATCAGGCATGAAAACCATGAAGAACCAAGGAGTGCTCCTTGTCCATGTCTTTTCTTGATTTCTCTCCTTATTTGAATGTTTCCCCCCCTCTCTTGCTCCTCAGTCCACACAATGGGTGGAAAATGGCCTCCCCAGAACAACCAGACTTCCTGTCAGTTGTACAAATCAGTTCTAAAAATGGCTGCTCTCCCCCAGTCCCAATTCCAGTTTCCTGGGGTGAGAAACTACATTGATTTCAACCAGCTTTCAGTTAGGAGAGGTAAGTCACTTACTATAAACAGGGCTGCTAGGAACCTCCTCTTGTTGCCTCACAGATATGTGGAGATGTCTCCAGAAAACAGAGGTCCTATGAGTTGGGTAGTTCTCCACAGTGCCAATGCCAAAGGAAAAGACAACAGGGCTGTTGTTATTTGAAATTGTTCTGAGAGGGGCAATCAAACTTAAGCCTCCTGCCCACCCTCCTCCTCATTAGGGCACTGCAGACCACAGCACATCTTCAGACTCACTGCTGCAGCCATTAATCTAGAAACAAAAATTGGCCACTGGAGTGATCTGTGTCACAATCACGACCAAACCTGTCTACCACAAAACCTGCCAAGCTCATCGTCTTCTTTTTAAAGGGAGACATGGGTCCAAGAGCCAATATAATATGATATGCCCTTCTTGAATCCTGTTTCCCACCAAGCACCAGTCTCACTGCTACAAATGGCAACAGTGTGACTCCTGTCCAGGGCAGAGCATGGGCTGTGCGAAGTGGTTGCTACAGCCAACAGGTGACAATGAAGGCCTTGAACAAAAAGTGATTTATCTACAAGTAAACACTAATGTCTATGTGTCAAGAACCATGTTAAGCTCTTACTTCAATTAATTAGTAAGTGATCATGCAACTATTCAATACCGTAGGGGAGCTCCCCCTTTTACAGAGAGAAGTACAGGTGAACAAGATTGAATACTCCTATTCCCAGTCTAAAGAAAGCCTGGGTGGCTCAGTCGGTTAAGCATCTGCCTTCAACTCAGGTCATGATCCCAGGGTCCTGGGATCGAGTCCCGCATCAGGCTTCTTGCTCCTCAGGGAGCCTGCTTCTCCCTCTGCCTGCCACTTTCCCTGCTTGTGTGCTCACAAATAAATAAATAAAATTTTTTTTTTAAATTTTAAAAAATAAAGAAAGCTTCTAGAGTTTAGCAGTTGTTTCCTCCCTCCCTGACGTATATGAAGTTTTGGCTGCTTTTCTTAAATCCATACCTCACTTCCTTATTTTCTGAGTTCTGCTGTCTACAGTACAAATGGGGTTTCTGCTTTCAGGAGAACTTTTCAGCCATGTACAGTGAAGGAGCCCGAGGCTGGTAAGCCTCCCAGATAATGAAATATGGAGTGAGGAAAGCCAGCTGCATGTGGCACATTAATCACTCCTGATGCTCTGGGAGAAGTGAGATACAATTATAAGTCAGTTAATCCCTAGCTTATTGGAAGTGGGTTGGGGAAACTGTTAATCGCCATCATTAACACATTTGGAAAGAGAGTTCCACGGGACAGCTTGGACAGAACAGAGACAGGCAGATCAATTCAACAGGAAAATCTCTTATTTGTCACATCTGGAAGCACCCAGGCTAAGTCTTAATTAGACTGTATAGTAAAGAAGGTGTCATAACCAAAACCGGTGGGAAGGGGCAAGACGGGAGCTTGAGGTGGTTGAATCACTGCGTCTGGCTGGCCTCGCTCCAAGGACCAGAGGAGAGTGGTGTGTGAGGAGCCCAGAGGCCGCCTGAGGAAGTGTGGCTGAGAGACATTTAGGAGCATGCTACCTCTCCTTCCTTCGTACTTCAGGGTAGAGCAACGCTAACGATTCTAAGGGAGAAAATGGAATCTCTAGACAGCTCCACTCCAAACTTGAAGAATGGAAAAAATAACTGTTTCTCTGAGGGGGTTGG
This sequence comes from Mellivora capensis, assembly GCA_004024625.1. Lineage (NCBI taxonomy): Eukaryota > Metazoa > Chordata > Mammalia > Carnivora > Mustelidae > Mellivora > Mellivora capensis. Next base: position 71,723 of record PISX010008021.1, on the reverse strand, counting down.
GTTACCAGGACATTGACTTCTTTTTTTTTTTTTCCTACCAGAATAATATTCACAGTGTTCTCCCATAAACACCACGGTTTACCTTTTTTTAAAATAAATATATTGTCAGTTGTCCATTTACCGATTTTTATTAAATATATAAAAATGTTGACCTGACTTCTGAATTGCTTTGATAAACTCAATGTAACCCTCAGCGTATCAAAGGAATATTCGCCAAGAGCTGAATGATTTAGCTGTTCTGTGTAATTAAGAACATAAACAGACACAAACTTTCAACTGGGCATCTATAATTTTTTTTAAAAGGTAGCTTAGGATATTTAGTATCACCTTTATAATCCCAACCAGTCTCCGCAGTAAAGGGAAGACACTGCTGCACGTGATCGCTGGGCTCCCTGCATCTTTACAAATGTGGAGGCTGAGTCCGCTCCAGGGTTCCTAGAAGACATCTTGGAACATCGTGCTTCAGCGAATTCCTCCAGAAAAAAATAATCTTCACACATGAAATTATTCAGGGTTACTCTTTGAGGGAAAAGCATAGGGAATCAGGCACTTTGCTTCCCACCAAGAATGTCTCTTCCCAGTGATAAAAAAAACACACAAACACCCTTTAAAGTGAACTCAGTGACCCAGAGCCCCACCTTTTGGCCAACCTCATAGCAGGAAAACCATGCTTTGATAGAAGAATGGAGTAAAAAACCCATTTATTTTAATCAGGATACTATGTATGGTGTTCCATCATTGCCAATGAGGTGTTTTTCTGTTTTGTTTTGTTTTGTTTTGTTTTTTTAAGATTTATTTGTCAGAGAGAGAGACTGAGAGCACAAGCAGGGGGGAGCAGCAGGCAGAGGGAGAAGCAGGCTCCCAGTTGAGCAGGGAGCCTGATGAGGAACTTGATCCCAGGACCCTGGAATCATGACCTGAGCTGAAGGCAGATGCTTAACCCACTGAGCCACCCCGGTGTCCCACCAATGATGATCTGTGTCATCATTTCCACAGATGACACACAAGGGCTGGGTGAGTGATTGCAAACATCATCCATAATTTGGTTTTTCCTCTTTTAACTTGCTTTTGCCTGTCAATGGTAAGTCTTGAACCTCAATTCAAAGTTATTTCACATTTGAGAATCACTAAATCTGTTTCCAAACAGACTGATAGTTAAAGGGATAACACTTCTAGAATTCTGGCCCTCTTAGTGCCTTACATGGATGGTTTGATTTTACCCTCAGAAACTTCCTATGAAACCTACATTATAATTACTATTCTCATTTTGTATTTTATATCTCAGTCATATTTATTGTAAGTGGCGGCATCAGGATTTGAACCCAGGCAGTGTGATTCCCAAGGGTACATTTTATACTCTGACAAAAGGCTGTACCGACTAGGGATAGACGGACACTAGAAATCTGCCCCAAATGCATTTTTTTTGTTTGTTTAATTTTGCCAGCACAAAGGAAAAGTAATTAATGCTTTGGTAATAAGAAATGCTGGGTTTTAGGTTCCTCCATTTTGGACAAGATCAGGCGCATTCAGGGCACTATGGCCGTAGACAGGATCCTTCATTTTAGACATCACTTCAAGAGGGAATTTGTGAAGTACAGATGTGGAACCCTGAACCAGCACCAATACATTTCCTGCTCCCACATGTGCGCACACACTCAAGTCTGTTGAAGACAGCGGTGAAACTTAATATAAATGGCTTAAATTCTCCAGCCCATCAAGGCTGTAAGTGACCTCATCAAGTTATTTACGGCATTTGGCCTACAGATCCACTGTTTCTCTCAGAGCTGGTTCCACACAACTATTCATAATGGTTACTTCAACACAAGTGAGAACCACAGCTTTAGGGTCAGCCATAGCTTCAGACCCAAGATACGGGAACCCCTTAGGGAGTGCTTCCTCCTATTCTGCATCTCCCGAATACCCCCTGCTGAAATATCTAGACTGAAACCTCCCAGCTCACAGTTGGGGGAAGAAAATCACTGTTAGGAAAATTTCAAGTTTCAAAATATTTGATTGGGTATTATAGTCACCCTCCCTTATTGCTCAGCGTTCCATTTAAAAAGAAGGCTCCACTTTTGCTAGTTCTCTATCTGGTCATTTATGTTTTTAAAATCAGGAACCACACAAATGAAGCCAGACTTTCGATAGGTTCGATTGTTTTAGTACACTCCCATGGTGACACAAGTTATGTAATTAACTTGAGTGCATGAGGACACACAAGTACACAAGCTCCCAGAAAGGAGCGAGGGGTCTGTGTACTCATTTCAGGACCATATACAGCCTAGGTGGTAGCTCAATAAGAATTAAATGACCACAATATGTTTGTTTTTTTCTTTCTGGCTTCTGGACCCAAAAGAGCTTGAATTAATATTGGCACATTTTATAAATGAGTTGCAGGAATAGGGAAATCTAGTGTCTTTCTCAGATTAAAATCATTTCCAGGCCAAACCATAGGGAAACTTGGTGCAATTCTCATAATATTGAATAGTATATTGTTATTCCAGCAAATGATTCATCTAATTCTTATAACATCCCTTTGAGGTAAACACCAGAAAAGGATCATTAGCCCCAATTGCTTCAGCTGGGGAGGCTAATAGAAGCTTGCTCTATTAATTGTCCCAGATACAATTGTAAAAGAAGGAACTTTCTCTGCACTTAGTTTTGAGGACACTTTATTCATGTGTTCATTCTTCCTCTTAGCTATTTATGGCCAGGTGTCACCAAACAACGTTATAGAGGAAAGAGGAGACTTGTTAAAAGAGTACCAAGCTTCTTTAAATGGAAAAACAAAACAAAAACCAAACAAATTTCTCCTAAAGCTGTAGAAGATGCCTGGGGGTAGAAAAAGGGCAGGGAAAGGAGAGCAAGCATTTAGCAAGGTAGTGTGATGAATCCTGGAATCAGACAGGAGTGAGCTGCACCCGAGTCAGAGGCTCAATAACTATGCCCCACAGGGTCTCCTGAAATTCTCCTTGCTTCTAACTGGTAAAATGGGGGAGAGGGTGAAGGTATACCCTCCCTGAGAGGGGAGGGCAGGTGGTGGAGATTAAATGACATAATGCAATGTCTAACATTTTCAGGTGCATGACACACATTTTAAGGGCAGTAAGGGCCATAAGTGTTAGTACTTCTGTTAGAAATGGGTCCTAAACTTGCAAGACAGATGAATATGCTCCAAATAAATATTCCCCATCTATGGGAGAAGAGTCAGCCTCCCATTGGCTGAATCTCCCATTGGCTATTTATAGTATCTGATAAGATGCTCTACCTTCTCCTCCCTGCCAAGAGGTTGACAGTGATTGGTTCTTCTTTTGAGGACCTTGAGGTCCTCAACAACAACAAAAAAGACCAATATTAAAACATGATACGTCCAGAATATATTTTTTAAAGATTTTATTTATCTGACAGAGATCACAAGTAGGCAGAGAGGCAGGCAGAGAGAGAGAGGAAGGGAAGCAGACTCCCTGCTGAGCAGAGAGCCTGACCTGGGGCTCAATCCCAGGACCCTGGGATCATCACCTGAGCCAAAGGCAGAAGCTTTAACCCACTGAGCCATCCAGGCGCCCTGATATATCCAGAATATTAAAAAAAAAAAAGAATGCTAAAAATAAGCCACAAGAGTTTATGCCAAAACAAGGAGTCGTCATTTACAAGATCAAATCAGAGATAAACTACCAAACATAATTAAGCTAAACAGTATAAAGATAATCCAAAAAGCATAAAATAAAAAGTATCCAAGAACTCTTTATAAATTGACTGAAAATTCTGGTCCTACATATGCTGCTTTCTCACTCATTCTATAGAAACTTCCAAAACTTTGATGTACCAAGAATATTTTAAAGCATTTTTTAAAAGATTTATTTATTTATTTATTTGACAGAGAGAGATCACAGTAGACAGAGAGGCAGGCAGAGAGAGAGGGAAGCAGGCTCCCCACCCAGCAGAGAGCCTGATGCGGGACTCGATCCCAGGACCCTGAGATCATGACCTGAGCCCAAGGCAGCGGCTTAACCCACTGAGCCACCTAGGCGCCCCAAGAATATTTTAATATTCTCTAGCATGGGCCAAAGTATCTTAAATTTATCTGATTATTTCCAGGTTCTTAGAATAACTGAGCTCAGCTCATTCTTGTTGGAATAGTTGGAAGCAGCCTTCCTTCCTTTCTGGATCTCCTCTGGGTTCAGCCGGGAGGCATGGGGTGCTTTTTTGACTCAGCAGCTACCAATTAACCACCTCCTAAGAGCTCAGCAGCTGATCTACTTTTTAAAGAGACCAGACAATTTCCACCACTACAATCTATGTTAAATAAGCTAAACATATGGCCACAATAACGGAGGGTTAAATAAACACATTTCCTCACAGGATTAAGGAAAATCAGGCTACTTAATAGCAACTGATTCCAGGAAGCCAGCAACAAAGTAACAACATTTACATCTTTCAAGAATTCCCAGGTCACTACTGTCACCACATTAAGCATGCCGCACAAGAGCCAATGACTGCCCTGTTCTCCACATGCCCTACTCTATGGAATGTATGTGTTGCATTAACCAATGACCCATTTTTTTTTCCAGTTTTCTCCTTGCCATGTTAATTTTCTCTGGGTTGCTCTCAGATCAGTAAGAACCTCAATAGCAATTTTCTTTTATTGACTTTCTGTTTGACTCCACGTTTCATTATGCCAGATAATAAGTGCAGAAATACTGTACGGAATGCAGATCCCATATAAGGAACACTGGGATAGAACATGTGGGAATGTGCTCCTTAGCAGGTCTGGCCCAAGACTAGGGGTCAAATTTCTTCCCTGGCCACCGGGGATGGCCTAAGTCATATACCCTCTGCCTTTAGAACATAAAGTTCATCTTTGGTTTATCAAGGTGATGTAAACACTGGTCTAAATGTAGCCAAGTGACTAGAACTCTCTGAACCTCAACAGACTCTTCTGTAAAGCAATCATGCTAGAATTAGCATGGATCTCAGACACGTGGGTGACCCTATCTGGCCTGTGATAAGGATTCAATGAGAACACTTGACAGAATACCTGACAAAGAGTAAGTATGCAATGTGAATTTGCTGTGAGCAGCAGCAGCAGCATTATTTTAACTTGAAAAGCTAATGAGAATGGTGAAAATTTTACAGGTCAAGAGGCACTCATCAAAGGTGGGAAGCCCATAGCTCTTAACCCAGCAGATCTACCTTCTGACATCCATTCTAAGAGAAATAATCTCACATGTGGCTCAATGCTGTTAACATGATGTATTACTTGCTGAGACAAAAACAACTCACATAACTTAAATGTCAACTATTGGTAAATGTTTAAATAATCGATATTCTACTTGTAAAATGTAATACCATGCAACAGTTGAAAAGAATAAGGTAGATCTACATAGATTCACACACACACACATCTATAAAGTGTATTGCTAAGTGGGAGGGAAAATGCAAGTTCAGAACAAATGTACAATGTGACATAACTTGGATTTAGGGGGAAAAAGAACCCCACTAAAATGCAGCATATTTTACTACATATATTCCTGTCTGATGATTCACTCGGGAGCACATGGCCCTGTCTAATGCAATGAGAGGCAGCCACAGACCTCTGGTTAATGCCACAGGGAGAGAGGGTCTCTCCCTCTGCTGTGGCTTAAGCATTTCTTGACTGTTGGCTATGTTGACCACCTTCTGGAAGATCCTGGCCAAAAATGAAACATACTTAGAGAGATGTCCAGATGAAAGCAGGAAGATTTCTGATGACTAAAGCATTTCTTTAGAATTTCTGAATTCTTGGGGCGCCTGGGTGGCTCAGTGGGTTAAAGCCTCTGCCTTGGGCTCAGGTCATGATCTCAGGGTCCTGGGATCAAGCCCCACATCGGGCTCTCTGCTCAGCAGGGAGCCTGCTTCCTCCTCTCTCTCTCTCTGCCTGCCTCTCTGCCTACTTGTGATCTCTGTCAAATAAATAAATAAAATCTTTAAAAAAAAAAAGAATTTCTGAATTCTTTAGAATTTCTGATGTGTAAAGCACAAGGGTCCAAGGGGGCCCTGAAGGTAGGGCTGTGGTTTGATCTCCTGGTTACAGGAGTGCTAACCCCCTCTGCTCTGGAGTCGGTGGAGTTCTGTTTGTGTTATTCACTTGAAAAAGAAATACACTCAGACTTCAGCTCATTTCTCCTTCCTTTACACCAATGGTTTTAAAATATTTTAGCCCTACATTCAAATAGAATTTTACATAAAAGCCCAGTAAATCCAGCTATGCAGTGAAAAGTGAGGAGGAATGAGATCACAGGCCTCAGAACCCTTAGCCAGCAGGGCTGGGGCACTGGGTTTCAAACAGTGCTCACAGATTACATATCTATGTTTCCCTAGACAGGCCAATTAACCTTCCAATGCCTCGATTTCTTTATCGCAAATGGGAATAATAATATGTTCCCTATGTACTTTTAGCTTTTGATAAAAAAAGAAAAGAACAGTTCTTAAGGCGTTTTGGAAAGCTGTAAAGCTTTTTAAAATTAAAATCCTTGTTCAGGTTTCAAATCTGAGTCCATAACAAAGATTCATTAACCTTAAAATGCACCATCTCAAGCAAAGAGATGACAGCTTCCAAAACTTCATAATACTGTCAACGCTTAAGTGCAGCGAACTCTTAAGCACATCCTCTGTAATTAGGCATGGGACAGTCACACTAAATAAAAAAGGTGCCAACAAACCAGATGGCCACAGATCTCCCGCTGTGGTTTAGAACTTGTACCTATAAATTTAAAAAAAAAAAAAAAAAAAAAAAAAAAAGGGATGCCTGGGTGGCTCAGTTGGTTAAGCGGCTGCCTTCGGCTCAGGTCATGATCCCGGGGTCCTGGGATCGAGTCCCACATCGGGCTCCTTGCTCGGCAGGGAGCCTGCTTCTCCCTCTGCCTCTGCCTGCCACTCTGTCTGCCTGTGCTCGCTCGCTCTCTCTCCCTCTCTCTCTGACAAATAAATAAATTTAAAAAAAAAAAAAAAAAAAAAAAAAAAAGAACTTGTACCTATAGATTTCATTGTCTTTGAGTCTGGTGTAATCATTTCAGGGATTGTACGGGTAAAAATTACCCACTAACTCAACAAAAACAAGAAGCGTGAACCAGAATAATAATACTGAAGAGCTCTCACCTGGCAGGAAGGAGCCTATACTGAATTCTAAGACAAACACCTCAAGGAGATGCACAAAGAACCCTGGGAATCATCGAGAACCAGGCTGGCAAGTAAGTGTTTTCTTTGGTGCTAACTCAAATTTCTTGGTAGTGGGTATTTTTCCTATGACTGTGAATGTGCTGCCACAGATCAGGAATATCTGCCTTTGGCGGGGAAGGGAGAGTGGAGCTCTCAATACCACGCATGGGAAACCTCTGACTCAGCTCAGACTTTCACTGCACCAGTGGGGAGGGGACCGTGGCTGGCAAGAGCTCCATGTTGCAGACGCTGCCACTATCCCCAAATAAATGTGTTCAGATATTTGAGCTAGATTTCCCAAGTATTTCCCCAAAGACCCCAGGCTTCTAATTCATTCCTCTTCGTCACCTGTCACCCACCAAATCAAGAATCAAATTAAGTGAAGAGAAAAACAAAAACAATCTGCAAGAAAATCCAATTTGACAGGAAAATATTTTTCCAGGGTAATACTGGGACCTGTGGATTCTCAAGTATTAAAATCTGGCCCAGGCAAAGGTCTGGAAAGCACGTGAGGAGGAGGAAAAACCCCTTTTGCACATACCCAGGGAGGAAGACTTAATTTGGGTAGTGTCATAGAGCCTTTCTGTCACAAGTTTTGATTCAACCTGCAGGTTTCATATTGGAAAATGCCTTTCAATGCTGACTTTGCATTTGAAAGATTCATGTTTTCCCTTGCCAGATGAAACTGAGATAGGGAAATGGAAGGGGCCCCATGAAGGATGCTTTTTTTTTTTTTTTTTTGCTCATTTTCCTGCTTCTGTTCTCACTAAGACCTCCACCTCCGCCTTACACAGGTCTTGTAGAACAGAGAATGCATGACCTCCTTTGTAAATGGCAAGGAGTTAATGATTATTTCTATAGAGTCTTCCAGCACAGGAGGTAACATCTAAGGCTGGGTAGACTTGTCATGAATGTTTTCTAAGACCACTGACTCACCAAGACCCCTGGCTCCAGGGTGTAAGTGACTTATGGAGGAACCTGAACACTCAGTCTTGTTCCTGGCGATGAGAAGACGTGCACTGGACAACAATTCTTAATAAAATCTACGGCCCCCGGAGCTAAGTCAGAGACTCACTCTCCTCTCCTTTCTCAGTCTCCCAGACACTCCTGTTTCTATCTGTACTCTCAGTCTTCAATAAACTGTGCTCACTTCCTCTCAGCTTGTGTTTGATTTCTATCCTGCCTGAAGCCAAGGAGCCTCCTGGCTAGTCCTCTGGGACCCCCTCTGGGTCCTCAGACTCAGTCAGTGTGTGTCAAATTGGTACTCCTTCTATGAAGACATAAGGGAAATAGGAAATAGCTATATTGAGGATTTATAGGAAGAAAAGCTCCCCAAACACACAAAGCAACCAAATCTTTCTTTCTTTAAAATCATTAACAAGGTAAGAAGTGTTTCTTAGCACTTCTTGTGGTGGTTTTCTTCCCTTACTTCCATGGCCCCCAAACTTCCTAAGTATATAGATTCTCTATTTCCTTAAAATGCTCTAAGTTATCACTACCTTCAGGCCACACTCCTCCCTGCCAAGATCTGGCCCTATCTTATCCCCCCAGGCTTGTGTTTCACACCAAGCCCCCTTCTGCCCCAGCCCTTCCACAACAAACTACCTGTGATGCTTACAAGATTTGAAAATTATATTTTTCATTGTAGGATTTGATGTTTAATGTCTTCCTACCTACTAGGGTAAAAAGCTCCATGATCTGTGTCTTTGGTTCAGTAAATATTCAACGAATTGAATTGAACTATCTTTCCAAAAGCCCTGCTAGTCTCTGTCCCTGGGCTTTGATGATGCTGTTTGCATTCAATTTTAAGTTCCACAAAAGGAGGGAGTGCATAGCTTGTCCCTTTTTATGTTCTCCCAATTAGGCACTCACATTTTGCCACATTAGCTTCCCTACCTTTGCTCACTCCAGCAACAAACAGATCACAAGGTGTTGGTTCCTTGCTAGTTTTTCTCTTCTCCCTCTTGCTGGAGAAAAAGAACAAAACAAAACCAAAAACCTATGGGGGAGAACTGTTCATAATGAAGTCTTGTAGTGAAGTCAGATGACCCTTTATTTTTAACTGTTTGCTTTTAATATTTTTCTGGTGATTTTCACCTTGTTTCCTAATCTCAGTCTTATCTAACCCAATACATGCCTAGTTCCTCATTAAAAAAAAAAAAAAGAAGAAGAAAGAAATCAAGATATCCTGTCCTGCCTGCCCAACATTAGCTAGATTCTGTGTTTAGTCTTGAGGATTTAAATAAATAAACAAATCATACACATACACACATACCACAAACAAACATAAATAAATAAGAAATGTACTCTACTTTTAAGAAACAGGAATTGCAATTTGTAAAACAATAAGAAATAGGTCCTTCTCTGAAGAAACAAACATTCTCCTTGTCCGGGTAAAGTCACAACTAAATAAATGCCATAATGTGTCATTGGTGCTACAACAGGTATGTGGACAGGGCGCAAAGAAAGGAAAGGCTTTTACACAAAGGGGTCAACACAAGCTCAGGAGAAAGGATGGAGTTTGGTAGGAGCCTTTAAAAGGCAAAGGGAACTCACAGGTTTCTGAAAGAAGGGGATATTAGCTTAAAGAGAAGGCTGAGCATTTGAGTAACTTCGGGTACTTCAGCATGGCTGGAGAATGAGATGCCAGGTGTAGAGAGCTGTCAGACCGAAGTGTGAAGGACAGTCAGTGCCAGGTTCAGGGTTAGGCTTTATCCTGTAATGGAGAACAGCTGGAGGGAAGAAGCCCAAACAGATTTTTATTAGGACAGTGGCTACAAGCTCATCTATGCACGAGATTTCTACGCCTCACAATGCTGAGACTCACCCAAAACATTTGTTTCCATTAAAAAGGGCCTAAGAAGGGGCGCCTGGGTGGCTCAGTGGGTTAAGCCTCTGCCTTCGGCTCAGGTCATGATCCCAGGACCTGGGATGGAGCCCCACATCGGGCTCTCTGCTCAGCAGGGAGCCTGCTTCCTCCTCTCTCTCTCTGCCTGCCTCTCTGCCTACTTGTGATCTCTATCTGTCAAATAAATATTTAAAAAATATTTAAAAAAAAAAAGGGCCTAAGAAGCTGAAGGTTGATTAAAAGGGGCCTAGGTAACTGGCCCTGGGAGTTGTCACGGAAGTATTCCAAAGCTGGTCCTTCTCATCCAAGTGTTTTATTTTTCCCAAATTCACCGCAAATAAGAGATTACACCTGCCACTACTGACCCGAGTGAAAAGGTCAGTAAAATGCATCTGACCTTTCCTCATGCTCCTACTGGAGAACTGGAAGGTATTTTCAAAGTATGCAATATCTGACTTGAAGTCCATATTTGTAGTCTTATGGGGCATGAACAACCTTGGGCCCAGCCATGCATACTGGTTTTCAATTCGGCTTATCATCAGTTCTCCACAGAAAGGAAGAAGTACCAACCAACCCTAAAGGCACAGTACACAGTTTCCAAGGGTCGTATTAGTTTTAGATCACCAGGACAAGGTTTTAATTTGAGATCAGACAAAATATAAATTTTAGCTCAAATGAAATGTTTAAATAACATATATTTGTCTTTTATCAATTCAGTCATAAAATATAATTTCGACATATTTTTAGGGAGAAACACTGGTTCTCCACAGGCAAAGTAACACCCATAAAAGTCCATGTGCAGCCCAGCAAGAGAGGGGAGAAAATGCAACAGGATGAAAAAGTCTTTATGTCAGGCACTGACAGGCATCTTACATATGCCAGGCAGTGGGAAAGAAGACACAGTTATTATTCCAACAGGAAACAATCTGAAAAGTGGGAGGACTTTGATGCCAGGGAAGAAATCCTTTGCCTTTCTCAACTCCTGTATTAATCGTTGGGATTTATAATCTTTCCAGAAAAATGCAATCTTTAATAAGGATCAGTCTCCCTTGAGACCTCACAACACTTTTGGACAACCATGTAGAGTAGAAAGTACAGAGAAAAAAATTCAGTAAATGTGGTTTGATACCTGCCAAACAGTCCAGAAACCAGGATGGTGTCTGCACATTTGAATTTCATAAGGTTTCTGGAAAAGGCCCATCTGGCATTCAATTTTATTTTGGATAGAACCCAGATGTCAGCAGAACAAGTAATTAAAAAACAAAAATCAAAACTATTGTAGGTGACATAAATAAACTTACATGAGATTTGGCAACTCTTCTACTCCAAGCTTGTCTATATACTACTGGCAGGTCACTATTGTATTACCATAGCTCTGATCAAGTCACCTTTCTGTCTGAAACTTCATTGTTAAGAACTGCCTGCATTTTACTTCATGAAAATGCGTTATTCTGACAATCAGAAAAAATGTTTCAAACATATATACTTTAAAGTTGGCTCTTATATTCAGATTTCTCATTTCGGCACAGGAAGCCCTTCAAAATTCAGCCACAAGGAAACTCGACGCTTCTCTTGCAATAGTAACATTGTCTCTTCACCGCACACTAGCCAAAATGGGTTATTCACTACTTCAGTGCTTTGCCAACAGTTTCCCAATGTCACGCCCTCGCTCATGTTGTTCCCTAGGAACGGAGCCCCACCTCCTATACCCGTTCTGGGTCTTTTCTCTTTTTCAAAGCTCTCTGCCACTGTACGGAACCTCTCTTATTGGCTTATTTTCAATATTGTCTTAACTATTTTCCTGAGTCCTCATCTCCATCATTACGCTGAAAGTGCACTACAAGGAATGGGCTATTAGTACAAAGCACTGAATCTAACTGGTGATCAGTCATGCCCAAGAAGCTTTTCCTTCCATCACAACACAAAGAACCTTAGCCTTTCATCTCACTGTCTTCCCACTTTTTCAGCCTTACTTTTCTTTTTTTTTTCTTTTTTTTTCCTTTCTTTAAGATTTTCATTTATTTATCTGACACACACAGAGAGAGAGAGAGAGAGAGAGAGAGATATCACAAGTAGGCAGAGAGGAGGCAGAGAGAGAAGGGGAAGCAGGCTCCCCGCTGAGCAGAGAGCCCGATGCGGGGCTCGATCCCAGGACCCCGAGATCATGACCTGAGCCGAAGGCAAGAGGCTTAACCCACTTAGCCACCCAGGTGCCCCAGCCTTACTTTTCTTCACAGCAATTCACACCATTTAAAATATTATGCCTTGCATTTATTTTTTATCGTTCAATGAAGTGTAAGCTGCATGAAAGCAGGAGCCTGTTGTTTTGTTCACTATTCTGTCTCCAGTCTAGGACCTTGCCTGGGGTATAGTATTTGCAAAGTAAATGGTTTTTGAAAGAACTGACAGCTGATAAGCACTCAAAAATAAGTACTGGATGAGGTATGAGAAGATGGAAAAATGTCTCATGACTTTCAGAATGGAGCAATAGCTCTATGTAAGTTCAGTTAAGTGCAACTTTTCACACCCATTCAGAATGTAGGTGAGAGGATGTTTTGGATAGGGTAGAAAAGTCACCTGTGTTAGGTCTAAATGAAAAGCCATGGAAGGGACATAATGAGCAAACAGAAGGACAGGATTTATGGAGGAGATATTTGGACAAAGCCACACTAGACCACATTAAATAACAGTAACAGAGACTCTGTGTTTGGAAAACTTATATTAAGGACTCTTAAATTGGGCAAAAAAGCAACACAAATCATAAACACATTATAATCTTACCCAACCCAATGAACATCACACTTTAGGCATTTCAGAAGGCTGTAGATATGGAACCTGTGGGTCAGAGAGCCACATTCATACAGAGAAAAACAGGCGGAATGATAAACTATACCACCTTCTCGTCTTTGATCAGAGGAGGGCCCTAATGGGTTGGGAACCTAGACACCACTAGTTGGCACAGCTGGTTGGGACTCCACTGGACACTATGTGCCCAACAGAGAATGAAACAGAGAAAGTTCACACAGAATTCACAATCTAGCCTCCCAATGAACCATCCTCTCTTGAGTCCAGACAATAGGACATATTAGATGTGAGACAGAGGCATCACAGGCAAGAGAGGGTGGCTGGGAGAGGAGTCAGGAATAAACGCCCTAGGGCAGGTTGTAAACTCAGCTGGTTGAACGCACAACTAGTCATCTAAGAAGACACTCTGCCTATTTCACTCCTGGCTTAAAGCCTGTGGGGAGTAAATGGTAAACCATACTCATTTTTACCTTTCTATTAATAGGAAACCCCATCGTCTAGAACATAAGAAAACTTTCCCCTTTGTTTTTTACTAAGCATTGAAGTTTATCTTTAATGTATTATTCAGGCTGGGCAATGATTAATTAATCAGAACCCTTTTGTACTGGGAGAATAGAACTAGGCTCTTGGCTAAATAACACCAGATGCTCCAAGTTAGATTCTGTCAAGAGGATGACAGTGTGAGACATTACTGTTAATTATGCAGTAAAAATTACAAGAGTCTAGAAATGAATCTGGATTTTTAGGGAAAAGATTTTTCCAGTACTTCTGGCATCTACATAGGATATTGCTGAAGTTCCAGTTCTGATTAACAGCTTATATGAAGAGAATAATTAGTAAACAAACACAATCTGCCCCAGTTTAGGGTTTTGGCTTCAAGCGCATTTAACAAGGGATATTAGTATATGAAATTGGGTTTGTTGTTCCTCCAAGTACAGACGGATATCCCAAGAGTTTCAAGAAACCTGGCCCAGGGTGCCTGGGTGGCTCAGTGGGTCAAAGCCTCCGCCTTCGGCTCAGGTCATGATCTCAGGTCCTGGGATCGAGCCCTGCGTCGGGCTCTCTGCTCAGCAGGGAGCCTGCTTCTCTCTCTCTCTCTGCCTGCCTCTCTGCCTACTTGTGATCTCTCTCTCCATCAAATAAATAAATAAAAATCTTTAAAAAATTTTTTAAAAAATAGCCTAAGAGAGGGATCAAGTCAAAACAAATGCACTTGTTAATTGATCTCTCTGAATCTTAGATATTGGTAGATTTGGCTCAATAGTCAATGCTTACATATAAGGTCATATATTTTCTTTTATTCTGCAACTTGCTATCCAGGGTTGACAGGCTTTCAGAGAATATGGTCACTTTTAAACACTTGACAGAACAAATCCAATGTGAAATATGAATCAATCAATATGGCTTCAGCCATAAGGAAAATTCCTTTTCCACAATCAGAAGAGGCTGATTCCTGTGAGGAGAAGGATCTAAGGCATTGCTTTCTGATTCTGAAGGATGTATTTTGATTCCAGAGTAGTTCAACAGAAACCCCAGCGATAAAAATGCCACTCCATTTAGGCTTTATTAATGGAACCTTCTAGTCCTGCTGAATAAAAGGAGGCACAAAATATTTTTATTGGAACCTCTCCTCAAAACTGAATTCTGGGTAGAAGTTCAATATGCCAAGCGTTCATCTTGTTGGCAGCTGAACCAAAGTTCCCGTGTATATCCAAGAAATGGATCAATGGATAGCTCAGTCCATTCTTGCAATAGAGGAAATGTCCCGGCAATCTTTTTTTTAGAATCAAAAGCACCACCCAGATCTACTTAAGGACTTGATAATATAAAAGGTTTTGAAGGCTGGAGAGCAAAAACTCTATTGTGCCGAAGAAGAGTGGGGTGAATTTTGCCATTGCTCAGATGTCATCTTTCCCTCCAAATGTTTACAATCTCAGTGAGTAGTACTTTTTTTTTTAAAGATTTTATTTATTTGAGAGTGAGAGAGAGCACGTGAGCAGGAGGAGAGAGAGAGGGATCAAGCAGACCCCGTGCTGAGCAGGGAGCCCAACACAGGGCTGGATCCCAGGACCCTGGGCTCATGACGTGAGCCGAAGTCAGACACTTAACCAAGTGAGCCACCCAGATAGCCCTCAGTGAACAGGATTTATTCATTCATTGATTCTTTCAGTCTTGTAGTCATTAAATCATTTAACATATACTATGTGCCAGGTCCCAGTAAAATAGAGTAGGTTTGTACATTTCTCCCTGTCACAAATAACCACTGAGCACCTATTCTGGATCAGTTTTAGGTCTCAGGCATATGGCAGTGAGTGAAGAAATCCAAGACACTGTTTTCAAGGAGCTTGTAGTTTAATGGCTGGCAGCACACGAGTGAATGAAATCATAAACTCACAAGTTCTCACGCTCGGGCTGGTCTTGTGTTATGATTAGGATAACAAAACAAGGCACAGTGATGGAGAGACCCTCAAGACAGGGTGCACTTCAGCCCTCTCCAAGGCACAAGCATGTTTTCAGCCACGAAAATATCTAGGGGATGGCAAGAGTAAAATAGCACTTGCCCAAGCCCAGAGCTGCAAGCCATTCTGGCACGTTGAAGACAGAGAACATGCCATGTGTGGCCAGGGTACCGGAAAGGAACTTAAAGAAGCTCACAGTCCAGTGCCAAGGCTCAATGAGTTTCTAGATGTCAGCACTGTTGAATACAGGATGAAACCTATAGATGCTTTCCCAAGAAAAACACCTAGCCACACGCACAGGACCATACCAAATATTTGGTATATTACCTCAGAGGGTTTGGGGATCTTTTGAAGCCCATCTGTATATTTACTGGAGACTTGTGGACTCTTGATATAAAACAAAGAACAGTTTTTGGTGCTATGACACTGCTCTTAAAATTTGATTCAACCAGCCCATATTGAGCTACATGTATGTCCCAAATACTGTCAGATACATAATTATTTTAACATTTACAAAAGGAACTAAAAATCAGAGATATGCAGAAAGTCACTCAAAATTTGCTCATCTATGAAAGGGCTGGAACTTGAATCCAGTTACTTTGACACTAATCCTGTGTCTTGCCAGCATTCCCTGTCTTAGAGACAAAGGGAATTGTGGCCACAGACTTTTCAATGATATAAGTCACCTCTGTGCTCTGCCTCACTTTGGTCTTATGGACAATTGATACCACATAAAATTGCTTTACAAAGTCATCCTAAATGGACTTTTATGTTCTGGCCCCTGCCTGGCTTGGATCCTTTTTTATTCATGCTTCAATTGTTGCTTCCAACACTTACAAATTTAGTATCATCTGCAGGTTTCATTAGCAAGCTGCTTATCACAGCTCTTCCAGGTCATTAATGGAGCTGTTAAGTACCTCTGGTCCTGACCCACCCCTGCAGACACCTGCTGGTTACAGGACAGATTCATTTATTATTTCTCAGCAGTTGGGAATCCATGGACTACTACCTCAGACATGAGGATGACATTTTAGTCCAAATCAAGCATTATTTTCGGACTTCAAGATCTGTCCAATCAGGTGCATCTCAGTTAATCAAGTCCACGAGGTAGGACTTACAGCTTCTAACGAAAGTGAACGTATAAATGAGCAATTAACCAGGATGTTTTTGAGAGGGCACCGTGAATAATTACCTAGAACAACATATGTAAATTGTAACCCACCCTCCAACTTTCCTGGATGTATGTTCACCTTAGTTCTCTGTATCTTCAGATTCAAGTATCATTTGCTGAGCACCCACCACGGGCAGGTATAAAGACAGACCGACAGGTAGGTAGATATCATCTCCTTAAGGGATAATGCAAAGACATACACTGAATTCCAGCCTTTGCAATCACAGAAGCACTTTTCAAAACAACAATATTATAGAAGTCCTTAATCTCCTCCTAGCCTCCCATGGATTTATTTGTCTACACTTGTCCCCACGAATTATTTTTCAGCTACTTGTCAACTTCTATCCTACAACGGGAATCTTTTTGCATCAAATTTGGTGGATCATATTCTAGTAGAACAGGACCTTTCTAGAACATCAGTGATAAGAAAAGGCCTGAAATCCATATTTGCAGAAAATGATTTTCCCCCCATTGAACTCTATAAGAAACTCACTGCAAACAAAGGAACTCTCCCCTCTCCCTTCCCAGGATTTTTACTGCAAGCCACATGGCTCACTTTAATTTAAGGACATATCAGTACAAAGCAGGAGTCAACTACTCTCTAGGTATGGTAAAATCTTGAGGCATTGACACCTCTAACTTGGGAGTACATTTTCTACCTGTGCATTAAAACCCTACAGGCAAACCCCATTGCTTTTTCTCACTGAAAGCCACTTAGTCATGCACTCAAATGCTTAAGAAGCCCTGTCCCAAGCCACATTCTCCTATTTAAACTCTTTAATTGTAACTTCCACTAGCAGAGTACTGATGCATTAGTCTCTTCGAATATGTACCCCCCACACACACAGACTTAAATTTTAAAATGCATACTTCCAGGGAAATCCACTTTACACATTTATGATTTATTATATTAAAATAAGAACAGCTTTTAGCAGGCTTTTTGCCATTACTGAAAGCCTTTAAAAATCCTTACTTCTAAACACACACACACACACACACACCCTGCAGATCACATTTTGGCACAAGTAAATGAAGTTGGACAGGCAAAGGTTAAGTAGGTAGTTGAATTGAAATGCCGAATGAGCCAGGTATGAATATTTATACTTCACCATTTGTGTATTTTATTTCTGAATCAGAAAAACATTTTTAGTCAAGTGACTCCAAGTGGAAAAGAAGGTTGACTTGCAACTTTGAAGAGCTACAATATTTGAAACGCACACATGGATAGTCCTCCTACAGAGTTCACTAAAAATGTTTGCAAAAATCTGCCTGCGGCAAAAGGAGAGGCAAATCAAATGATTCAGAAGTTGAATAGGTTTCATTAAAAATGAAACTAAGCAGAAATCCTGGTGTCTCATACAGATTTTGGTGTCTTACCATCACTTTTAGGAGTCTGTAAGAGTCCCTTAAATCATGCACGCTCACCTCCTGCTGCATGGAACTTGTCTACATTTATGAAATGCACACACCTGTTTGGCAAAGAGCATTTCTATACAGACCCCCTGTGGTGCACAATCACCATTCAAATCAGTAGTTCTCGATCCTTGTCACACTTTAGAAGCCCTGACGGGTATAAAAATGCCAATACCTGGGACCTATCCCAAACGGATTCCAATTTAATTGGTCAGGAGTGGGACCCGGCTATCAAAATTTCTGAAAGGTCCCTTGGAGGAGCTGACATCCATCAAGTGTTGAAAACCTCTCACTGAGGTGATATTTATTTTGAAATGTCTCAAAAATGGTTCCAGATGGATATGCAATATGGTGCAGAGAGAGGAAACAGGAAGTGGAAACCTTCAGAACAGGTGAGAGGCAAATAGAAAAGTGAACGACAACTTACTTTTTTTTTTTTTTTAACTTTAGTACCTTCACTGTGATCAGTGGTGATGATACAGTGATGAGCAAATCCAGCCAAGGGACCTGAGACAACAGAGAACTATAGTAACTTTTGAAAAAGCAAAGGTACATGGTACTATGAGAGCACAGAACTGGGGGCTCTGACTGGAGGATATTCTGAGGAAGTTTTGACTGAGGTCTAAAGGAGGAGAAGAAAAGCACCAGGTGAAGAGGGGAAGATCCCAGAGAGATGGCCACGGATAGCCTACCTGTGTGACAGAAACAGCAGGGCCCATTCGGTGGAGAGAAAGAAGGAAAATCTGGCTGGAACTGAGGGCAAGAGAGCAATTTTAGCTGAAAGTCAAGGATAACCAGGAAAATGTCACATTCACAGTCTTGCTAAAAGACTAACATTACAACTCAGGGCAGGGGGGTGAAATGGTTCGGCTAAATGCCGAGAATTCTACTCCCTCAACGTTTATTAAATCAGTGGCCAAGTGGCAAGAGCAGGGCAGAAGCTATGCACTGACCAGAGTGGGTTTGGAGTTGTCAAACTCAATCCCAACACTTAGGAAATACCATCTGATGTGAGCAAATTATTTACCATCTCTTCACTTTATCTATAAAATGCAATAATGCATAGACACTCCTCCTAACGCCCACTAGGAAAAGAGCAAGTGAGATCATGCTTGTTGAGCCCCCGGCCCTAGCACAGGCCCAGTAAGTGTTAGCTACGCTCATTAACACTCACAATAGCCTACCAGGTAGTCAGAGACCAGACGTGAACACAGCTACCTCGGACCCACCAGAGAAGGTCCGGAGGACCATGGAAGAGCTGAAATGAAATGCACAGAGGGAAAGCGCATTGATTCTGAATTGTAGGACCAGAGACGACATCATGGGGGAGAGAAGATGTCTGAGGGAAACCTTGAGGACAAAGAACATCATCCTCCTGTTCCCCTCTGGTTTACTTCACCTGAACCACCAGCTCTTTCATCCCTGTTACCTCTGCGTTCTAAACAAGAGCAAAGCACAGCATCCTTTCATGTTCAGCCAGGATGCAGGAGAGAAGCAGGGATCTGGCCCAGGGGAAAGAGAGATGGACATAAAGCAGTAGTCCCCAAGTTCAATTTACAGAGGCAGGATTGAATAAAGACGAGCGCCTGATACGTGGACGAAGATTTCCTACATTACCTGCAGTAAAGAGGACTTTAACTGATACCATTTTTATAACTTATACAAAAAATAATTCTAAAAAACACTTCTTAAAAGCAGGGTGTGCCTCACATGTTAGCACGTCACCAGTGGGCAGGGACTGTTGCTCTGAGCATATTAGGGCTGTTTTAAGTGCACTCTGCACCATCTGACTTGGGGAGGAACATGTTCATTCATACACAAAGTTCTGTGCTTTTTTCCCTACTGGACAGCAGCAATGACGGCATGAGTCAAAGGGAAGAGAAGTCCATAGGGGTGACAGTGGACCAGGAAAATAATGCAGGTAGACATTTCTTTCTTTCTTTTTTTTTTTTAAAGATTTTATTTATTTATTTGACAGACAGAGATCACAAGTAGGCAAAGAGAGGGGTGGGGGGAAGCAGGGTCCCTGCTGAGCAGAGAGCCCGACGTGGGGCTCAATCCCAGGACCCCGAGATCATGACCCGAGCTGAAGGCAGAGGCTTTAACCCACTGAGCCGCCCAGGCGCCCCCAGGTAGACATTTCTAATGAACATCTGGAGCTGCCACACGGTTGCTTCAGAAACTGAGCAGACACCAGGCCAGGCCTGACACCAGTCTGCTGACAGTGCGGCCCGCTTCAGCACGAGCCACAGCAGGGCAGGAACAAGGAGAAATACTCCCTTCCAAGCCGTTGCTATCAGGCCCAATCCGTAACTCCCTTTCCTCTTCTGAAGGCTGAAGTCACCCGTGAGGGATTACTTTGAGAGTTTATTCTTCTTTACACACACACCCCCCCCTTTGACAATCTGAGCTCCAGCCATGGAGAAACAAAGCTATTTCCCTCCAGAAACCAGTAGTTTCTTTATGACACTTGGCAGAAAAGAATGTGAGAAGTTGTGGAACTAGCTCCTTATAGACCTTGGCTGTTACAGAGTACAGACGTCTGGGGGGCTTTAATCACGACAAACAGCCCATCAGCCATTATAAAAAATGTGCTCGGGAATGGGAAAGAACCTCATAAAGAGCCCAGATGAAGTGATGTGTTTGTATGGTTCAGTGAGCTGAGCAATGGGCCAGGACTCGAGAGATCCCAAACCGCCACCATGGCCCGGAAAAACAAGTCACCACACTCTTGCTCGCTTGCCTCATTGGGAAAGCACCGGGCACGACCACTGGCCCACCTTGCAGGGCGCATGGGAAGAGGGCTATGGGCCATCAGTCTGTGAGACACAGATAAATCGTCCTGCCTTTGCCACTGAGCTTTTCATTTTAATCGTTCTCTGCCAATTACTGGGAAGTAGAGTGATGTGCCATGTCCTCCAGTGGCATAGAAAGTTGAGTTTACAGAAGGAAATGGCTCGTGAGGGCAGGAGAAAACAATCTCCAGCCACATACTGAGCATGTAGCCACTGACAGCTAATTCAAAGATGTACAGAAAGCAGAACAGTATTGCTCTGTTTCATTCAACTCATTTATAACTCACAAAGGGCAAGAGGGCAAGAAATAAAGGAAATAAATTGATCCCAATGGCTAATGCACTGGTGAAATTTATTTTCTCTTTACCCAAACTTTTTCCTGGAGCTGTATGTCTAATCTTACTATTGTCTTATCGTAATTGTCTATGGCCCAATCATATAGGAGAGGTTCATGCCACAAGAAGCCAAAGCTAATATAACCACAACTGAGACATTATACGTTCAGTTCATTGTAATTTGCTGTTTATGTCTTCTCTGCTTATTCCTCTCTCACCACGTGCTAGGTGGCTTCCTTGTCATCTTATGCTCAAAAACTCTATCAGCTCCAACACCCAACCTTCACTTCCCCAAACCTCACGTTCCACCACTGACCTCTCTCTGTTCTAAATGTCACCATTAAGACTCCAAAAAACACGACTGGGGCACACAGAGAAGTGAAAAACATACCACCAGAGCTCCAAGGACATAAAAAGGATGAAATCCCCATTGTTTATCCTCAAATTATCAGTGTAGAACCATTTTATGAAACAGATATATCCCCCCAGATTAAAAAAATTACCCATAAAATGAGTTTCTTGAACATAAATCTCAACTTAAGGTGATCATTGTTATGAAACCAGCCAGTGTATTCTTTCTTACATACACATAAACACAACCCACTAAGTTTATTAGATAAAGGAATCCATTACGATAATGGCCTGTCCTTTATATAACAGGCATTACGAAATATTATCTGCCTCTGCCTCTTGGGGTTAGAGTCTCCAGTCATAGGCCTTCCCAATCCACACCTCCTGCAACAAGAGCCCAACTGCTCTCAACTCCTAAATCCGAACAAAGTTATTCTGTTGTCATGTTTACCTAGAGTTAGGTGTAGAGTTTCTGTCCATGAGCTGCGGCTGTCTCTCCTTTTCTCCTCCCTCACACCTCTTCCTCCCTCCCTCCCTCTCTCTCTCTCAAAACCCAGGTTCTTACAATGTCTGATAGAACTGAGCTTCAGTATCTAACCCAGTGCACAGATTCCAGCATTTAACAAGGGCAATAAGAGAAAAATATATTAAATTTTAGATGAGATTTGTTCTCATTTTAGAAATTCCAAATTCTGTATAGTCCAATTTAAAATTACACACTTAATTGTTACATGAAAGTAAAAGTATACTACCATCAACACATTAATCCTAATTCTTCTGCCAGCTCCCTTGTTCATAGACAGCTGTGTCCTCACTTGGCAGAAGACAAGGGAACTCCATGGAGCCTCTCTAATAAGGGCACCAACCCCACCCACGAGGGCTTCACCCTCATGACCTAATCACCTCCCCGAAAGCCTCGCCTCCAAATGCCATCACTTTGGGGATTGGGTTTCAAGATAGGAATTTTGAGGGGATAAAAAAATTCAGGCTATGGCACCTCAAATGAAAGAAACCCATTCGACTTGCAGAACATTTCTGTTGCTTGTCGATAGAAAAAAGAGTACACAGAATCTGTTACAAGACAGTCATCGCGGCACAGGAAGAGCAACCTTCCCATAGCGGAATGTGTCTGTTGGACCTAATTCAAAAGTGAGACATCTAAAGTCAACTTTTATTCAACATGACAGAGAAATAGGGATTTATGGTTAATAAATATTCTGGCTAACAGAGGATTTATATTTAAATATTCCACATGGATTGTCATTCAAAAATATAGAATGGGTTAGGTTTAGGTCAAGAAACAATAAAATCATCTTGACGGCAATTTTCTTCGATGATTCAGAAAGCACTTCAAGTTGTTTGCTGTCCTTTCTCAGGGAACAAGGACTCCCAGTTTGGGATGCTTGAGTTTGAATCCCAGCCTTTCTACTTATCAGTGTGGTCCGGAGCCAGCAGCTCACCAGCTCTGTGCTTCAGCGTCCTTACGGCTAAATGGGGAAAATAATACCTCATAGGGTAGTAAATCTGTATAGACAGACCCAGGCGTGACACATGGGGACCTGAAAGCAAATGTTAGCAATCACACATGTTAGGAATTACAAATATTAAATATCCTTACCTTAAAGTGGGGACTGGCACAGAATTTTGGTTTTATAATTCCAGTTGCCTAAGACTTTATTTCCAAGTAATATAAGTTAAAGCACAAACAATCTGAATCTGTTTGACATCAAAATGGCATTAAAGTAAACACAAATTTTCAACTTTTCAGAGAAAACTAGGGAAATCACCATGTGGAAAGACACAATGCTAACAGTGGTGCCCTGGGTTTTTTTCATGTGCTGAAACTCTTCCTTGTCATGCATCTTATGACAGAAAACCAATACGCCATTATTATGTCTTCATTGATCTGGATTTGTTTCCTATGACTAATGTCTGTATAAAAATTCCTTAGCATAATCTAAATCATCTCTAACACAGATCATAAAACCTGTCTTTGTTGTTTTCTCTCTGGAGCCTAGGGTTACAGGCCGGCCAGCCAACAGGCTCAAAACAAGGGACTTACTTCACTCTACACAGCTAGCTCCTGCAACAAGGGCGAAAGCAAATCCCACGCACACATTATAAAGACACTCTTTCAGCAAAAGTGACAAATGCAAACAGTCTCGTTTTGATGAAACTGTGACATGATATGGCTATGGTTTCCCACGCAATCTTATTGTTCAGCATTTTCTCCTCCAAGATAAGGACCTTAAAACAAAAGCAATTACTTTGCTATGTTTTACACTGCTTAAAGGCATTATCTCTGGTGGAGACAAAGCCTTTACGCTGCCTGGCACCTGCTCTAATGGCGGAAGAGATGTTCAAAATTCCAGTGAAACAAGAAGCTCAGATTTCCCACGAGGTCATAAATGACAATGAAAGTAAAAGTCTCAAACACCGTGGACGTCAGATTGAAGGATCTGCAGTCCTGCCATTGTAAAGAATCCAAGGGATTCTGTATGAACGATGGGCCTGTTTAGTGCTTTGACGATGAGCTTTATTATGAAAGGACCTTTGGAGCAGTTGGAGATGAGATGATAATGAGTTCTGTAAAATTAAAGGGACCTCAGAAGTCCATCTGGCCCACCCTCATGCCATCAACCAGGCTAAGGTTCCACAAGGCACAAACAATGTAGATAATACTTTGTTTAATGTTTCTGGATGTCAAAAAGAAAAGTAAATTAAAAAAAAAAAAACCTTCAGTAATCTACTCAGACTCTAAAGTAGATGTTCTATAAAACGAAATAAAATTCAATTATGAAGTATATCAGAATGCCAGAGATTTGATTATCATGAGGGTCAAAGAATGCTCCTGACAAACATAGTGATCTTTAATTTATCATTTGTCCTCATACACAGACTCCTTACTAGTGACGGAACACAGCTCTATTATAACTACCAGATCTTGTCATACACACACACACACACACACAATCACGCCTGTACACATGGTCACTGCAGTATTAAAATGTAGAGAGCAGGACGGAAATGGCAACAAGGATTTTAGACAGTCTAAGTTCAAAAACAAACAGACAGACAGACAAAAAGTCTGAGTTCTACCCGTCTTCCATGCTTTGGTTTATCGGATTCTCAGTCATTTTTAACCCATCCAGCTTATTTTTTTTTTCTCATTTGTAAAACTGGGATAATAGTACTGAGGAGAGCTCTTGCGAGGTTATAATTAATTAATGCATAGGAAATGCCTTCAAAGATAACAAAGTGTACACTGAAGTAGGTTTCTTTGCTCTAATTTTTATTGTCGTGTACTAAGTGAGGTCTCAGACATTCCAGAGCTACAAATGCAGTCTGCCAGACTTACTCTGTCCTCTGTTCACAGAGGGCTCTTCCCTCCTTCGAGTCCCCAGCTGGCTCTCAGCCCTCGAGCACCCCCTTTTGATCAAAAGCGTCCTGCGTAATCATAAAAGGAGCTGCCCAATTCAGTATCTGTGCCAATAATCCTTTTCCTTTACTTTATTACAATTGTGATCCCAAGCCTGGGCTCACGATTCTCCCCCTCTTTGACATTTCCAATTATGTTTACTCTTAGATAGTATGTTTTTAGATAAAAAAAAAAATTACTGAATGTAACTTATTTCATTCCTCTCTTTATTGCCTCATATTTATCTTCCTTTTCCACCAGAGTTTTAAGGGGCTTAAGGAAATTCTATTTTAGGGGTGCCTGGGTGGCTCAGTGGTTAAGCATCTGCCTTTGGCTCAGGTCATGATCCTGGGGTGCTGGGATCAAGTCCTACATAGGGTTCCCTGCCCAGTGGGGAGCCTGTTTCTCCCTCTCCTGCTCCCCCTGCTTGTGTTCTGTCAAATAAATAAAATCTTAAAAAAATCATATGTTAGTTAATTTTATATAATCACTAGACCCAAACCAATGTCTTAAGAATGTTTTCTGAGTCAAGTACTCACATTTTCAAATATACCTTCTTTCTCTTCCCAAGTTAACTCAAAATTTATCCTGTCTCCATTCCACCTAGATATATCTAAGAGTGAAAAATAACAGTTATCTTCCCTGACAAGTATAAGAGCTATGGTAGTGATGTATTCCATCAAGAAAAAGAAAACTATAAGGAAAATTAGATGTCAAAATGAACCAGTTCAGATTCTCTACCAAGTAACCTAATGATACTCAACACAACTTTTCACCACTTACTATATAATCTATTTCAGGGAATGATATACAACTTAATAATCAAAGAATAAAAGAAAATTGTCCAAAAACATCCATAATGGGTGCTTATCATATGTAAAATAAACTTAATAAGTAAATTCCCAAGCAAATATCACTATAGCATCATAACAAAAGACTACATACCTAGTTAAAATGCTTATTTCCAGCACACAAAAGGCAAAGAATATGACTTTAATACTATTCATGATTTATTTGGAGTAAAACCGCTAATACACCATCCACTCGGTTTTTCAACATCCCTTACGTATATAAAGGCCAATCCAATAAGTTTCATTTAGATTGCAGTTCTAGAGAAAAACTGCTTGAAAAACCAACAAGCTTTTCCTTATAAGACAGTAAAAGCTCCATAACTCACTGTTTCCCTTTTTGCCTTTTTGTAGGCAGTGCAGGTCTCCAATATAATAGCTTTCTTAACCTAATTACTCTTTCATCCCTTTAGTAATGTGGCTGTTTTATTTCATTCGTATACCTGATTATTTCATTTTATCTATCATATAATGTAAAATACCTTAAAATTAATTTGGAAATATAAGTAGGGCACAGTATCTACACGAATGAATCACTGCAAATTGCAAATATGCTGATGGCAATGCAACAGAGAAATACATTAACAGAATAAGGTTTGGTCAATAATAAATGTGAAAGAAATATGAAAAGCTAATCTGAGTGGACAGTAATATTAGTAGCTTTTACTGAGTTCTTACTCTGTACCAGACATGGTTAAGCGTACTTCACATTTTATCATATGAATAAACCCTCACAATGACCTTATTAAGTAGGCATAAGCAGCCCCCAGTTCATCATCTATAGAGGAGGAAACTGAGGCACAGAGAAGTAAAGTAATCTGTCCAAAACCACATAGCCTGCAGGACATACATATGTCATTTTAAAGGCAAGGTTATTTTCTTATTAAAAGAGTTTATATTCACAACAGTAATATTCATAATGGGAATGGATGTTGAATTTACTTTCTTCTAAAGTTGTTGGAAAAATCAAGTCATCCCTTCAATCCTCACCATATTTTTATCAATATTAACATTTTAAAATTAATACCTCCACGGTATCGTTTTCTATTACAGATGAGTGATGTAGGTGAAATTAATTTGAAGAAGGGGGGCATTCTGGGTTACAATTAGAACTAACTAAAAACAGACTTCATTAAAATACTCATAAAAATAGGGGATGTGATGTTAAAACACCACAGGAAGCTAAAACTATTTATCACCTAGCTGTGATAGCTCAAAATAATTAATACAGGCCAGCTGAGACATGAGGTCTCAATTTCAGGGTCAAGAAAAAAGAAGTTAGCTGTTCAAACAGTCCAGAGAGACCACCACAAAAGGAATTGTGGGCACCTCTGAAGTGCATTGGGACTGATGTGCAAATCACTTGGATCTATGCCATGCCTCTATTACTTCCTTTTCCTTAGTTAGTACTTCTCTCTCCAGTTCCCCGAAATTCAACAAGGTCAGGAATAACGCACCCTGAAATGTAAAGTCAGGGGTAAGAACGTATGAAGACCTAAGAGTTTTACTGTGGTTCACAGTGGTGCTTTGTGCTTGATTTTTGCTTTTGTTATTTCACATAATTCTTTCTATCCAAGGGGAAAATTCCATAGTATTCATTTCAAATTATAGAGGAATAAATATGCTTCCAGAAAATCAGACAGACTGTAGAAGTGGATGACCTTTCCTTAATGATGCTGGACAGCAGAAAGTTGGTTAGAAGGGGTGTATGCAATCATTCTCACATATGTTTGTGTATATATGTGTATGTACATATCTTGTGTGGATAAATATATTATTGCATATATTTACATAAATGTGTGTGTGTATATAATGAAATGCACCAACACGTTAGGGGTTATTTCTTATTAGTGGAAAAATGGGAGCTTTTGTGTTCTTCTTTATATGATTCTCTATTTTCATGTTTTCTAAAGTGAGTAGGCAGTAGTTTTATAATAAAACCATATAAAAAAACTTCTGGAGAAAATCACAATATTTAAACACTATTATTAGTTCTATGAGAGGAGAACATTCCGTTACTACCAGTAGCTGAGAAAGTTTTGCAGAAGCAATACTGAAGACCATTTAAATGCTGGGGCAGCGGGACGCCTGGGTGGCTCAGTTGGTTGGACGACTGCCTTCGGCTCAGGTCATGATCCCGGAGACCCGGGATCGAGTCCCGCATCAGGCTCCCAGCCCCACGGGGAGTCTGCTTCTCCCTCTGACCTTCTCCTCGCTCATGCTCTCTCACTGCCTCTCTCAAATAAAAAAAAAAAAAATCTTTAAATGCTGGGGCAGGGTGCCTGGGTGGCTCAATCTGTTCAGTGTCTGCCTTCAGCTCAGGTCATGATCCCAGGGTCCCGGGGTTGAGCCCCACATCAGGCTCTCTGCTCAGTGGGGAGTCTGCTTCTCCCTTTCATTCTCCCTTTACACTTTCTCTCTCTCTCTCTCAAATAAACAAATAAAATATTAAAAAAAAAAAAAAAGCTAGGGGAACCTGTATGACATTTTTGGTTAAGCATCTGCCTTTAGCTCAGGTCATAATCTCAGGGCCCTGGGATGGAGCCCTGTGTTGGGCTTTCTGCTCAGTGGGGAATCTCTTCCTCCCTCCCCCCCTCCCCTCCCCCTGACTCCAGTGTGTGCCTGCACTGCACATGTGTTTTCTCTCTCCCAAAAAAAAAAAAAAAAAAGGGACCACTTAAAAGCTAGTGGCTTTCTCAATTCTGTTTAATAAAAAGTAACCATGTGTACCATATGTAGAAAATCAATTCCCAAACACTAGGATGTGTGACACTCATTGATGTTTAACATGATTTACTATCCATTTGATATTTGAAAGGCAATCAAAATCTCATGGCCATAACAATAAAAATAAATCCTCATTGACCATGAGTTTAAACTACGCCTGGCTATAAGTTTTCATTCTTGCATTCTTTTTTTTTTTAAGATTTTCTCTATTTATTTAAGAGAGAGAGAGAGCACGCATGTGCACACACAAGCATAAGCTGAGGGGGTAGAGGGAGGAGCAAAGGGAGTAGAGCAAGCAGACTGTGCTGAGAGCAGAGGTGCTATGGGGCTCAATCTTAGGACCCTGAGATCATGACCTGAACCCAAACCAAGAGTCGCGACCTCAACAAACTGAGCCAACGTGGCACCCCTCATTTCTGCATTCTTAATGAAAGGAGCTTAGCTATATATGTTTATTATCCTCCATACTATAAACATATGCATATAGATGTTCAGATTTTGATATCAATCCTGAGCTTTCTCATACCATAGTCAGGTACCTAAAGGACATTGCAACTTCTACCTCTGTTCTCCACATTCCCAATTAAAAATGGAAACTCACAGGGATTGTGTAAAAGTTCATGACAGTAACTCTTTAGTTGCAGTGAAATCTGAGTGAATTTTGAAATACTTGAAGTGAGAGAAGCCTGGGAAGGACAGTAGACCCCAGAACAGGCTGACACGGTTCGGTGGAGTTCAATAGTGGCCAAACCTCATGGGCAGGCATTTAACCGACAATCTTCATTAAATCCCCTCTCACCCTCACTCTCTCCACTAACTAATACTGTTTGTTCACAAAAGTTCATAATTCTTTTAGGCAGCTACCTGTGGCTTTAAACCCCCCACCCCCAGGTAGTTTAACTCACTTACAAGAGTTAAACAATTGTCTTGACTAATCAGGGGAAAGATTAAATAAGGTACCAGCAGCTGGGCCTACCATCTTAGAATCCTAAACCTGGAACTGGAAGGGACATTAAAAATTACTTAGGGTTATCTGTCCTACCCTTGTCTCTCCTGACCCCCACAATCTATTGATACATTTCTCTTGACTGATTTTAGGCCTTCAATAGCCTGTTGCTCAAAACTATACTTTTCGCACCTGAGGGAGACAAACAGTGAGGAGAAGCAGACCCACCCTGGCTCACGGTTAACAGCTGTTCCCAAGGAAACAGTGTTTAGGGCAAGAAGGAATAACCAGTAAAGTGACTCCTCTCTGAAGCCTTCCCTCCAGCCCACCTCCCATGGAGCTCCAGTTAATGTAAACAGTCGGCTGCACAGGGACCTGCACTTTATATGATGGAATTTTATTAATACTTAATCTCTTTGAAGGTGTGTTTATTGACAGTCTATCCCGAAGTGGGATCTATTCTCCTGATCCTACCCATCCCTCTGCAGACACGAATTCCTCTTCTCTTGCTGACAGCAACGTCTTACTGTTGATGCACTGTGTTGTAATTTTGTGTAATTATACCATCTCTGTAAGCTCTGGTCACAAGACTTACCCTACACTCCCAGTGGTCTGGATACAGATCAAAGGAAATAGTAATTCTACAATGCTATTTTTGCAAATAGCTTCCACTCATCTTCTAGACAACCAAGAAGTATCATTTACTGTGATTCCCATTTAACAGAAGGTGAATGCGGGTCTCAGAGTTCCTGCCTAAGCACAACATCTGAATAGTGGCAAAACAGAGTAGTGAACCCAAATAAAGGTAGCGCCACTCTGTTTTGAAATCCTAGAACTGCCTGTAATTTGAAGGAGTATTCTCTTCCCCTACCAATACCATGAATCCTAAGAAGCTCTGCTTATGGTCAGCATTCCTAATTAGCATGTTCTGACTTCAAGCGGTAAGAATGTAGCAAAAGACAATAATAAAAGGATCAATGGTTAACATTCAGTGAGTGCTTCAAGCTTCTAACAACTTAATCTCATTTAATCTTGTCAGAAACTCTAAGGATAAGTACTATTATTTCCCTCATTTTACAAAAAACAAAAAATACCTGAGGCTCAAACTCAACACTAAAATGCTGCAGAGACAGGATTCAAATCCAATCTGTTTAATTTTAGGACCTGAAACTTCACCACCATTACATCCTTGTTATAAAGAAAACAATTTTTCTCAACTTTCATAAAACAAATACTCAATCCTATGGAGACTGTGCCTTTGAAGAAAAGTGGAAATGTTCATGGTCATTAATATTTTTATGACTTTTCCCCCCAAGTCCTAAGGTTACCGCAAATCAATCTAGATGGCTGATTTTCTCATTCTGTCCGAAACTGAGAAGGCGTCTGTAGCTCCGAGTCTACCCCTAGGGTTCCATGCATCAGGAGCACTTTCTACTGCCATTTAGGCATGAAAGAGCTCCTATATTTTACTCTAGAGTCATCTCTGTACCCTGTGTTCCAAGAGCCTCAAATCCCTTCAGGCAGAAAACTAGGAGTTGCCACCATGTTCATGATCCTTGAATCGCTTTACCAAATAAAAGTGTTTTTGAGTGAAATGAGAATGTGTTATGCAAACTACGAAGAAATCTGGAAATATTACTTAGTATCTTCAGTCTTCCTTTTCAAAGATAATAGCCATCTGAAAGTGAAGAGCCAGCCATCTGCTACAAGGCTCCACAAATGAATCTATTGCCTAAACACTGGAGACTCAAGACGACAGAGAAATGAAGTTCAGTGATCAAAAATCATTCAGTTAATGCTGATTAGGCCTTGAATCTCACAAGATCCAAGATGCCTACTTTGTTAAAATCATTGAGTCATTTCTCTATGTTCTGAACACTAGGGAAATTTTTCTCAGGGAGAAACACAAAACAGGATTGGATCCTTTATTAGAGATTGAGAGAGATAATAGAAAGAATAGTGTGGTCCCAAACATGTAAGTGGAGGGAAAGGAGAAATGGCAGATGTTGACTTGTTGCCACTGGAATATAAAAAAAAAAATCTTGTTTGGCCATCGTGAGGCTCTCTGTAATATAATCTTGCTTATCTAATTATCCAACTCTAATTCTAAAAATATAGGGTTAATACAGGAACTTTCTAACATCTACTACGTTGGTAGAACTATAAAGAACTGCTAGGGTAGCGTGGTTTCACAGGAACTGGGCTGAAACTCAAAATCATTCTGGAGATGAGGCAGTTCCAGGGATTTCAGTTGTGGGATTTTGAAGTCTTCCCCCCCCGGGTTCTGCCATTCGTAAACTCATCTGCTCTATAAATGTGACCTGCCTTCTCTCCTACCGCCGACTCACACAGTTTCCCGGGAGCCAAGTCCACATCCTCGGGAGAAAAGCAGCTAGCTGGTTCAACATTTTTCCCCACACAGTAAGTTTTTGGCCAGTCTCTGCAGGCCCACTGGGATGACCATCTTCTGATCCTTGCCCAGTGGTCGAAGCAAAGGTCACACTGGTCTCCTAGATTTGTCCCTTGGCCAGGTGACAGTTAAGAACATTTCTTTTGAAATGGGGTATCAATTAGTCTAGCACTGTAAAACATCTTAGTGTATTTTTTGTATTTATAGAACTATATCAATAAGATATATACAATGCCGTGTGCTTTTCAGTCACAGAAGGTGTGAAATCCAGTCCATATATACACCTTTTTAGTAACTATTAGTTCCCTTATTTTATACAAGATTTAATTCATCATTACGAGAGGCGTGTAACATGGTGCCTAAAAGCCACTGGAATCAGACTGGGTTCAAACGCCTATTCTTTCCATTATTAGCTGTGTTACCCAGGACAACTCACTCTAGATTTGTGGTTCTCACTCAGTTTCTTCATTAGCAAAAAGAAGATAATAAAGAGAACCTATTTTGTAGAGTTGTTGTAAGGATTAAATAAAGCAATATGTGCAAAGTGCTTAGAAACGTCTGGCACACTTAGAGCACCACCTTCACTGTTGGCTATGATGACGATGCTAATGGTGATGATTCTAGGGCCCTATCCCACAAAACTGTCAGGAGAAAAAAAGGAAGACAAAAGAAGAAAAGCCAGCTTTTTGCCTCCTCCATGGTAAGCAAGGTGTAGAATAATTTTGTTAGCTTTCTTAGGAACCCATCTCTCATTTCCTCTCCAGGGTCCTGACCATCATAATGTTCTTGCTGAGAAACAACACAAGGACTGCCTTGTGTTTTTGGTGACTTTAATCTGCCTCCCCTTCCTAGCGTGGAGGAATTTCTTTCTGACCTGCTCTGGAGAAGCCTTTTACTACAAATCCTGAGTCTACTCTGGGCTTGGGCTTTTGGAAAGAAAGGTCTGGAAGGTCTGTAAAGCACATTTACCGTTTTTCCAACCAGTTTCCTCCCTAGGCAATTGAGCAGCAAGCACACGACCGGCTTGAATTTGGTGAACCAGTACAAGGTAACAAGAAGAGCCAATAGTTTAATTCCTCAAAATACTACCAAGACACAAATGTGGTTCGTGTTTTTTTCTAAAGGTCGGGTAACTAGTACATATTTGAACCATCGTTACTTTAGGCACAAATCAGTCTGACTCTAAAGCTTGAGGTTTCGCAGTGTTGGCTTTTGAGGGGTTGGTTGGTTTGTTTTCTCCCTAGTTCACTATGCTCTTGGGAGGTGGGGGAGAGTGAGTGGGCATTATCGAAGTACACTAATAACTGATTATATATGAGACCTCGCTGGTGAGAGAACATACTGTGGGCAGATTCCCAATAGCTCCTAAGGTACACACTTGCTATTTTCTTGTTGCTGCTGTTTCTCTCATCTGTTTTTCTGATTACAAACTCAGCTCTCAATCTAAAGAGCATCCTTGACTTTGCTTTGACACTGGAGGTGTAGCTACTGAGGAAAAAGCTCCCCCAGAGGAGCTAAAGCTGTGCAGCTGAGGGGATCTGCCAGTGTGAGCACGGACAGATCCCACCTAGGGAAGGGGATGCATTCCCAACGCCCCAGGATACCCAGGCTGACCCCATCGGCATCTCTAACGCTTTCGTATTTCCAGAATCCATTGAAGATTAAATTTAAAAAAAAATTAAATTTTAAAAATCATGGGCCTGTCCCTAAAAAGCTTTTTTGAATCAGGCAAATTACGCAGCCTTTATTTGAAAGAGGAAGGAGTACACACTTCAAACAATGTCTGGTGAAGTGATTCTTTCAATGCAAAAGATTAATTTTTATCAATTCTTTTTAATTTGTTTAATGAGATATAATTCACAAACCCTGAAATTCATCTTTTTAAATCATGCAATTTAGTGGGTTCTAGTATATTCTCAGAGATGTGCAGTTATCACCACTACCTAATTCCAGAAACTTTCAACACTCTAACAGAAACCCCATATGCCTTGTCACTCACTCCTTTCTCTCCTCCCCAAGCTGCTAATTTATTTTGTTTCTATTCTCTATGGGATAGTCTATTCTGGAGATTTCATATAAATAAAATTTTACAGTAGATAACCTTTTGTGTCTGGGTTCATTCACTTAGGATGGTTTAAGGTTCGTCTCTGTTGGAGCATGTTATCAGTACTTTATTCCTTTTTATGGCTGAGTAATATTCCAAAATATGAATTGACTACATTTTCTTTATCCATTCATCAGCTGATTGACACTTGGATTATTTCCACATTTTGGCTAGTAGAAATACGCTGTTATGAACATTCATGTACATTTTCTTGCCTGTGATTATTCTCTTGGGTATATATCTAGGAGTAGAATTGTTGGGTCATATGGTAAATCTACACTCTTTGAAGAATTGACAGACTGTTTTCTATAGCAGCTGCACCATTTTACACTTCCACTTAAATGCCTCTTTCTTCACTCTGAGAGAATAAGAATTAATGAGAAATAAGAGAACAGAACTGCAGAATTTAAAACTCAGTTTTGAGCACTTATCCTCCATTTAAAACTTCTTTTCCTAGGCTTCCTACTGTACTTGGATATGGTGGATACAAAATCAGTCTCAAGAAAGACGATGTACTTTCCCATCAACATTTTTTTTAAATGTCTCCTTTTTTAATCCACTCTACCAACTCTCATAAGGCATGAGTAACAGAAAAATAATACATGGTTTTTAATGATTGCATGGATCATTGGAAAATTCTCAAAACAAGAACCCCCCCAAATCATTATTACTTATTTAATGATGACAGTGAATATTTTGGAGACTCTAATTCATATATATGTTTATATATGAACATGTTTACATACATAAAAAAGCATATATATTCAAATACATATGTTTATCTTTTCACTATATGTTATATAAGGAGAGTAATATAAATCTTCCACTGATCATTTCAAGAGAAGATATAAAAAAAATCTCATAAATGAGGCTTGCTATTGACCTGAGTCAATCACCAGAAAGTTTTGTTTTTTTTTTTCCCACTTGGCAACTACTAAATGTTAACAGTGAATAATGCAAGAGATGCAAAATGTAAACATTTGCTTTGGCTCTATCCAGTCTGAGGTCGGGCATGCTGGAATGACCAGCACAGGTCGGAAACACAACGCATCTGCCTCAGAATCATGCTGCCGAAAGAGGGAGCATGGACCTTGGCAGGGAAGAGGAGTTGCTCTTCCCAACATCAGCCTCAAGGGCAGGAAATACCCTGCGAGATTTTTTTTTTATGTAGTTATTTTTATTTATGTTCATTCCCAAAATAATTCTAAAGGCTTTTTTAAAAAGCCACCCATATTTTCCTTCCAAATAACCCCACTGCAACTGCATTTAAATTTTTATGGGTCAGGGCTCCGTGAAAAGCCTACTGAAACGCCTCCCCATCGAAAAGTGTCCAGGCGCTCAGGTCTCCACACCACTCCAAGAAATTATGTGAACCCCCAGCAGCCTATGAAGCTTCATAGGGACACGTGCTTTAGGGTGAGTCATTGCACCTGTGGGGTCCTGCCTGTGGGCAGAGAACATCATCTGCCTTTAAGGTTCCCATGGGAAAGTGAGACTTCTTCACTTGGTAGCACTCAGGGCACCACATCCCTGGAGGACCGTCCCTCCAGACTGGTATACTTCCTTGGCTCTAAGAACTCTACAGCACTTAGCAAGCCACCACCCAGCTGGCATCTGCCAACCGGCCTCACTCCGGCACTGCCCACACAGGCACCCTGACCCACGTGGCAGCCCCCACACCAGGCAGAATCCACATCACTTATATGGACAAGCAGAAACTCAAATGAAGGGGCGCCTGGGTGGCTCAGTGGGTTAAAGCCTCTGCCTTGGGCTCAGGTCATGATCTCAGGGTCCTGGGATCGAGCCCCACATTGGGCTCTCTGCTCAGCAGGGAGCCTGCTTCCTCCTCTCTCCCTCTCTGCCCGCCTCTCTGCCTATTTGTGATCTCTGTCAAATAAATAAATAAAACCTTAAAAAAAAAATGAAGATCTGTGAGCTAGGTATAAAACTGCAAACTAAGTAACTGATCCCGGCTAAAGGGAATCTAAAGGTATCAGGAGGTGATTAACTGCAGAAAGCTGGCGGGGGTGGGGGAGTGGGGGAGGGTAGCAGTGTGGGGAGGGCGATGGGAAAGAGGCCGGAATTGCCAAAACTCAGAAACTCATACCCGAGAGAAGCGGGTGCAGGGGTGCAGTTTAGCTCGTGGGGTGTCTCTGAGGGGTACCAGGAGGTTGGTTCTTCAAGTGCTGGCAAAACTTGAGCTGGGTCTGGCTGCAGCCACAGGAAGGCAGGCACTCTGCTGCTCAGGTGAGCGCATGGCTATGGTGATGCTCCTGCTAACTGGAAGACATGGAACCAAAGGCAGGGAAGGAGCGGATCTCCCTTCCCACCGTCGCTTTGCTCTAGCGCCCTCTATGGGCGGAGGCGAACACAGAGACCCAGGAAAAGAAGAAGGGTCCTTAGCTGTGGCCCTGTTTCTCCTTTCCACAGCCCATGGAGTACCTAGGGGTGGTTTTGGAGTCAGTAATAATACCAGGCAAGCCACATTCTAACACTGAGAGCCTCCAGATTATTTTGTTTTGAAATCAGCCAATTAAATAAGTTTCTATCTACCTAACCCATATAGATGCCTTCAAAGGCCAATTGCACTATAGCATGCACTGAGTGCAAATGCCAGAGTATGATTTAGTTAATGCGTACTATTTCATTTCATCCCTATAACATGAGCTTCTTTCTCTCTTTACATATGTATATTAATAGTATATATAATATAGAAACACATATGTACATAGATATACAGATTTAATAATATATATAATATAGACACACGCATATACATCATAGATAAATGTATAAGAAGAGAAAAAAATGAGCACTTAATATTGTATAAAGAAAGAGAGAGAAGATGAGGGATGCCTGGGTGGCTCGGTCGCTTAGCACCTCGGACTCTTGATTTCGGCTCAGGTCATGATCTCGGGTTGTGAGATCGAGCCCAGTGTCAAGCTCCACACTCAGCGTGGAGTGGGATCATCCCTCTCCTTCTGCTCCTCCCCCCAGCGCTCTCTCACTTTCCCTTTCCCCACCCCCCCACACAAATGAATAAATAAAATCTTTAAAAAGAAAGAGAAAGAAAATGAGAGCACATGCATTATTTGGACCAATTCTAGAGACCTAATATAATACTCAAAACAAAACAAAACATAACAGCAACAACAAAAAGGAACTACCAAGACTAGGGAAGTTTGAGTAATTGCCCTAGAAGCCCCATGCGGACATGACCTTAACCCTACACTCTTAGCTACTCTATCTACACTACTATCCAAAGCCCACAAGAGACACACCAGATCTGTCTTTCAAAGGCCACTTCCCCAGAAGGGCACTGACACAAAGGCCCATTGTGCCCCAGGGCTGCAGGTTTACTAGAGTTCAGTGGGCTAGGAGAGCACCAGGATACTCTGTCTAGTGGATGCCTGCTGTGCTCCTTCTAAAGCCCATTCACTCTGTGGTCCCAATTACTTTTAATTACAATGAGCTACTGCTTCAATTACACGTAGCACAGATATCCTTATATAATTCTTCCCTAAGGAGGCCGCTTTAAACAGAGGAAAAGATTTGGAGAGATGGGATCAGCCAAGGTGAAAAGGCCATGAATAACAGGGTAAAGAGATGCAACTAATTTTCTGAAAAGCATTCACCTGACGTTTCCAGTTCTTTAGAAATACACGAAACCCACAGCAAAGCCGTTAGGAAAAAATCTCCATAGGCATTCACTCGGCACATTTATTCAGTAAAAAAATATTTATCCAGTGCATACTGTTTGCAGACAGGGATGAATGACCATTCCAGGAGCTTACAATCCAATGGAGAGTGAGGACATGAATTCAAAAGCAACCACCATTTGTTAAGTACCAAAGCTTGCCAGCCACCGTTGAAAGTGCTGATCATACACTAACACACTCACACACCTCACAAGGCAGATATTCTTAGTATCTCCAATTTTAGAGATAAGGAAACTGAAGTGCAGGAGGTTTAAGCTGTTTTGCCCAAATAACATTGCCCATTAATGGTGGAAATGGCATTTAATTCTAGGAATACTGACTCCAAATCCTTTGTGCTCTCCTGGGCCCTACAAGGAAATGCAAAATGTCATATATAGCATTTTGGACACATAGCGACTGGAAAAATATCTTCTAAGTTGGGGCACCAGGGAAGATGATATGGAGCAGATGACATTTAATCGGGCTCAGGGGTCTCTTCAATAAGACATGTTCTAGAACGGTTTTCATTGATAATGGTAGTCACATTTATTGACTGTTAGGCAGTGGATAGTCGAAGCATAAATATCCAAAAATGGGATAGTAAATATCTATAAAAATTAGTCTTATTAAGTACACTCACCTGGAATAAATCTTCAAAATAATCATTCGGCATTTTATCAACTGGATAGTTTAGCTTCATAACTAACAAATATGTTAAATTTTATATGCTAAAGTAGAGGACTTGTGGTTCTGATACCACAAACCAGTAATGGTGACTCCTCAATTAATCCCAACTGAAGAAGCCACTTCCTTATCAGAAAGCAGGATGGCACAGCATGGTTTGGAAGTGGGTAGGCTTTGTCTTAAACCTCCAGTCTTGTGTGATGAGGTGTCTTGATGTTTCTGGACCTCGGTTTACTCAACTGCAAAGTGGAGTCAATACTTTCTTTAGAGTAAATGTTCTTGGTACAGAGACTGCGTAAACATTACCACCACACAGAAGAGAGATTAATATTCTCACATGATAAATCATGAAGATTGCTGGAAATCTCCAAGTTCATGAACATAGAACACTTCTTCAGACCCTGGAATTCCTCTTTTCATGTCTCTAAAGTCACACCCTTCCTATGTACAGCTTTATACACAAATAATCTAGCTTTTTACCTTTCAGTAAAGTTCTTTTCATTCATTCTCACCCAGCTGGAGAACTTAGTAAAATTTGTTCTTTAATCATTCTTGCTCCCATACAGATTACATGTTGGATGTGTTCCTATCAAGAACGGCCACAGCTGAACTCAGGTTTTCACCCTTTAAGTGTCTTAGCAATTTCTGTTTTCTGGCTAAGATTTCTTAGCTTCACATTCACTTTATCATTTTCCCCAGCCATATCAGCTGACTTTCTTCAGATGCCTCCCCTTTTTTTTTCCATAAAGAAACAAAGCTTTATTACTTCAAAAGGGAGACACCACCAGGAAGAAAAATTAAGGATCTAGAAAACAGCTGGACTCACTGATTAACTAAAATGACTTTCTGGACAGTGCCTGAGACTCAAATACTAACTGGGACAAAATTAAAATTCTCTCACATGGTGGGCTTCTGAGGGCTGCCACAAGTTGGAGACACATAATTGATACATAATATCAATGTATGTTGTTGGGTTTTCCGCCTGAGTTGAGCAGAACACCAGGACTGTGATATGCTCTGAAAAACTCATGCTGTAGTGAAGTAAGAAGTCTTCTTGGTGATTCATAATACACACCAGGATATTAAAGTCTCTGAAGTCCTACAGTGAAGAAATCTATTTAATATTGCATAAACCAGCATATTTGACTAGGGAAGCCTTTTTAACACTTTTGTTAACACATATTAATATCCTCTAACATTGACATTCCTCGTAGCAATCTCTTCTAAACAACAAGCCCAGTACCCCAGTGAGTTTAAAACGAGTAGCGCCCAGCATACCACCAATGTTTGAACAAGGTCTAATTCATTCATCCAACAAATATTTGCCAATAATTAATAATATATAAAGGCAAGTTGTTTATTCCCTTGGATCAATCTGAGCATAATTCACTTTCTTTTTCTGAGCCAACACTTAATGAGCCCAGTGATGGAACTTTCGAGAAAGCACCATATAGCTACTTATTTGTAAGGAACCAAGGGTCAATATCTTATTTTGGTTCCCACTGAGAGGTGAAGATCATGGTAAGGAGGACTCTGCTAAGTGTTCCCCGGAGTTTATTTTTCTGATTGTTCTGACTGCGGTAGTTGTTATTCCACTCATAATGCCTGGAACCATTTCTCATAATATGTAGGTATCTGGGACATGGGTCTGAAGGAAAGATTTGCATCATGAGAGAGGTTGGTGTGTTTATCCAATATATTTAGCTCCTCTGTGAAAAGTCTTGCACTGTAGGACTTGCATTTGACATGCATCCTTTATCTGTTTTGCTTTTTCAAGAAGAAAGCAGCTTGTTGATTACGTGCATCTGTTCCTTCTAATAACTCTACCTTGGAGGGATTCGCCTGATTTTTTTTTCATTCCTAATCATGCTTTTCTTCCCTCAGACTTTTAGTTTCCAATGACCTAGAGTTTCATGTGTTCCTGTCTCATTTTTCCCCCTCTGATGTTTTATTACTTTTCCCCTCCATGGCCTCT
Organism: Mellivora capensis; assembly: GCA_004024625.1. Classification (NCBI taxonomy): domain Eukaryota; kingdom Metazoa; phylum Chordata; class Mammalia; order Carnivora; family Mustelidae; genus Mellivora; species Mellivora capensis. The sequence goes on along the minus strand of PISX010008021.1, from coordinate 31,539 downwards.
GCACTCTTGCCTGTGGTTTAGCCGTGTTTCCAGTTTTTAAAATACTTAAACACTTAATTAGCTAATCAAATTCTCAAAACTGAATACAATTTTTATAAAAACAAATTTAGCTCAAATTAGGTGGCATAATGAATGTTACCTGTTGTATAAATTCTAAATTCAGTCTCAAATGTTTAAAAAGTATATAACTTTAAAATCTTACCGTTCTTATAAACTGTTACAACTTATCTACCACTAGTTATTGTCAAATAGCAGGCATGATTTTACCGTGGTAGTTTCTGGATACTTATTTGAAAAGAAGTATAGGATAAAACTTGGGAAAACATACATAGAGATCTTCATTTTATGTAGTCATTTACTAATAACTGAAGTTGATTGAATATTTGTTAAAATGTAAGCATTGGGGCGCCTGGGTGACTCAGTGGGTTAAGCCTCTGCCTTTGGCTCAGGTCATGATCTCAGGGTCCTTGGATAGAGCCCCGCATCGGGCTCTCTGCTCAGCAGGGAGCCTATTTTCCCCTGTCTCTCTGCCTACTTGTGATCTCTGTTAAATAAATAAATAAAATCTTTAAAATAAAATAAAATGTAAGCATTGTACTAAGCATTTTAAGTGCCATATCTTAATTCTCACAATAATCTATTAGTTAGCTACCACTATCATATCCATTTTACACTTGAGAGAACCAAAACACAAAAGAATAAGTGGGTCCAGGCCGCACTGCTATGTAACACAGTTCTAGGTCTCAGACCCAGATCTCTGACCCCAGAGTTTTCCCTTTCACCCACGAGGCCTCAATGACTCCAGAAAATGACAATCTGCAACCTTTAACAAGAGGAAAGGAAGAGGTTTAGATGAGAGTACGTCAATTAGGGGAGAAAGGAACATTTAGCAAGTGAAGTAGGGTGAGAATTTGGGACATCAGGAAACTCATTTTCACTGATTTTAAGATTCCAAACCACCATCTAATGTCTGGGAAACTTATGGTTCCCATCTGTTCAATGTAACTACTATTCCTAGATCACTTAAAATCAATATAGAGTGTTATGTGAGTAAAGGCGAATTAGAAAAACTTAGAGGAAGCCCAATACTACTTTTGAAATGTCTTTCCTAGTTGATATACATTAAATACTATTGTAAAATGCTTTGGGACAGTGGTTCTATTTCATTAATCCTACCGACAAAGTCTTCCAGTGTAACAATAATTTTCACCTTTCTTAGAAGAAGCCCACACTGCTAGATAACTTACAGTTGAAGTGTTTGGGATTAAAAACAAAACAAAACAAACTCATTCAATTGGAAGAGCTCTAGCCCAGCCTGCAGAGAATTCAAAACCAATCAAAACTAAATCAAAACTAAATCAATCTAAAACTAAATCAATCAAAACTAAAATCAAAAGATTAGAAACAAGAAAAGGAGGGGAACCTGTGTCTGACGCTGAATTGTGGGGTTAGGGACTTTGCATGTGAACTCTTTCTACCTAGCAGTCATGCCCAAATCTCAGACTAAAGAGTTCTCTGGCAATGAAAACAATTCAAAACATAATGAATGCCTTTGGTCTGGACACACCGCTTCCATTCAACCCAGTCCCCAAGGATCCCCCCAGCACCCCATCATGCACAAGCTGCTGTCTACATTTTTCTTCACAAATTGTGTTTGGGAGACACTTCACAGTTGAATTACCTAAACCTTTGTACTTGGTCATTCATCCAAGACCACCACTGAGAATGAAGACCCAACATTTCTCTCTTCTGAGCTTCCAAAGCAATAACATCCCATATCTCATAATTAAGCACCAAACAATAATAAGATCATTCATTGATTCACGCTGGTGATATTTATGTAAAGTATTCTCAACAACAAACCTTAAATTCATTGCACCCAACTGCCACATTTTATTATACTGTATTTCCCTTGAAATACATAAAAGCCTCTCACAAAGTTAATTGGTAATATAGATGATGATGAGATCATAAGGAAATACTCTGAAGCAGATAATACCTCTCACTACATAAAGAATTTTCACCATTCTTTGGAAGAGTTCCCTAGGTATGCCAACACAGAGTCAATCTGGAATTAGGTCACTGGTGTCAAGTCACTAAGAACTCCACATCTTTTAAGTAGCCACATTCTATAACATTGGCTAGAGTAAAGGGTTGGCTTTGATGCTTCATGTGTTCTTAGCACTTAATCATGAAGGAAATACCAAAGAAGTGAACAATCATCGATTGTTCTAACAGCCACCATTACAAAGGGTTTTGTTTTGTTTTGTTTTCTCTTCATCTTTCAGTGTAAAGCAAAGAGTAAGGAAAGAAAAAGATTGGTAGATGCCAAGAAATTTTGCTCCCTGATTCTGGAAAAATGGATAATAAAAAATTGAGGCAAAAGATTCTCTACAAACAAACCAGGAAGGTCCTGTGTGAGGAATGCATTCCATCCGACTAGCATCCTTGGTGGAATGACAATTCAGTGGAAGTCAGCACAGATGCCACACAAACATTGCCAAGGAGAGAACTCTGAGTTGTCACAAAACTTGGATTTACTAGCCAATAACGAAGGTACCTTGGATGGACCCCAGTGTCTACCATTGGCTGGCTAACAATTTTCCTCATGAGCTACTTCCATCTAAAAGATTAATAAAATAAAATGTATGATAAAAACAAGGAGGGATTTAGTTTTCAAATTGTAACATAATTATGCTCACTCAATCCAAATAATTTTCACCAGCCTGAAATTCCTCAGAGATCCAAGTGAGTATGTTACAAACACTCTGGTTGTAAAGACCATGTTTCCCAGCAATAAAATTGTTGCAATAAACATTTGGGTTCTTTTCCATTTTTAGAACCATTTTGAACAACCTGCTTCTAATGTATTTTATTAGCACCCTCAAAGTCTTCCAATGAATGACAAAACCCCCGGTGGTTTTTTTTGTTTTTGTTTTTGAGTGGCTGACACTAAACAATAATGTTATTTTTCAGCGTGCCGCCTTCCCTTTGCCAAGTAAGAGCTTTCTCTCAGGTTCCCTGGCACTAAATCTCTCCCTCCAAGGTACCGTCTGCAATCCACAGGCAACTCATAAAACGAGATGATCTCCCTTAAACCCATGTCATTCCAGCATTAGCCAGAAGGGATTCTAAACACTCATAATGCCTCCAATTTACAGACAACTTGCTTCCTTAGATCAAAAAACCCATGTACTCTTTGAGCATCTATCCACAACCCTTTCTTCAAGTCCCTGTGTCTTAGTAACAACATACTTACTGTTATGACTGTCTTTAATGCAACACTGCATCATTTTCTAAAGAGTTTTGCACCTGAAGGACTTTTGGCAGTTCTAGAACCAAAGTGTTAAGAAATTACTACACTTCCATTAGAAGTGCTTTGTATGCAAAGGCTAAAACTCGCCCCTCTACTATAATAAATAGAAAGGCAAATTCTAACAAGTTCTCTTTAGTCATCCTTAAAACTTGATTATTAAAACAGTAAAATTAATACACAATCTATTAGAGCAACTGTAACATGAAGGAACTGACTGATCTCAATGGCTTAAAAAATATCACATTTAAAACAGAATCTTACAGAAAATTCAAAGGCATTGTTGGTCCCCAGGGTGCTAATATGTATCAAGAGGCTTCTCTTCATTCCCCTGGTCCATCTTTCATGATTACAGCTAATTTCTCCTTAGGAGACAGTGTGATAAGCACATTATATTTTTCATCTCATTTTAGTCTTACAATCTTATGAAGTAGTATCAACATTCCCATTCAATAAATGAATCCATAGGGGTTTGGAGAGGTCAGTCAACCTGATCACAAAGCTAGGAAGTACTCTAGACACAATTCAAAGTCTTTCTGATTCTAGAACCTGTACCTCTAAGCACGTTGCTAAGCCATCTCATCAATCATTCCCTCTCTCTTCTACACAAGTCTAATCTTACCATAACTTTACTACTCAGGGGATCATGCTAAAGTAAGAAAACATTTCCTGGAATAAGTCCCAGGTCACTGAGTCACAGTCTGACCCCAAATAAAATCACCTAAGTTGAAAGCAGCTTATGTTTCTTCACAAGGAATCTTGTCTAAGTTATCGGAATAGAAAGTCGACTTGATTGCTTTTCATATATAATGGGAACAGAATGTGAATTTGGGGACATGCCTACCACTGTATCAAACCACTGTAGTATTGACCCACAAGGTTTGCCATTGTGAGAGCTGTTCTTGGCTCTGGTGGGTGAAAGACTTGAACAGCTATTTCCCTCAATGCTTTCTTCTCTCTTTGCCTTCTGTAACAATTGCATCCAACCACGGTCAGACAAAAGTTAATCACATGTTACTCATTGCCTCCTATGACTATCACTTAGTCCATTTCTAGATTAGCAGAGTTTTAGACCTAGCGAATATGTAAAGACACAAAGAGAAAGGGGGAGGGGAAAACATGATGGGAAGAACAATAGATTAACATGAGACAATAGGAAAAACATCAACAAACAAAAACAGACCTATGCAACCATCATTGGCCTCTTCTGTGGCTATCCATCTCACGGGTGACAAACATGACCCAGAAAACCACAATAAAGAGCTCAGAAAGTAAAACACCACGGTAAACGACTTGGACCAAGAGGACAGCATTAGAAAAAATCCTCTCAGTCTTTCAACTCACAACAAATATACCTGGTCTTGTTTCCATGTTGGTGAAGAAAAAACTCGGTTTAAAACTGATAAGAAGAGATCCCGCAAAGAGACAACAGCACTTTCCCATTTGGCGTGTTTGAAGCAACAGTACAACTTCTAAATTGTCCAATTTGTTGTGAAATTGCAGTTTTCTTTCATTGTAATTTCAGGCTTTGTTTGTTTTTTAATCACACCTGCACTTCCAGAAACTCTCAGAGCAAAGATTTTCCTGTTGTCAAAGTCCGGTTTCCCAGCTGTCTGAACAGAGCCTCATTTGCCCTCAGGGGCTCTGAGGGAGAATTGAAATGGCCTCAAATGTTTGGAACTTCACTTTCACTACTCTTTAAAAAAGAGCTTATTTTAATTAACTTATTATTATTATTATTATTTACCTTGTAAACATTTCTTACATGGACATTTTTCTTCTTTCTCATTTTAGGTACAGTTCTGTTCAAAGGTGCAGACGTTGTTTACTACATAAGGGAGTAGGTTTCTTAAATAAATAAGGTCCTTAAAAAATCCAAGAGCTGGATTTTCTGATGTGAGAAGGTATCTATGAGAGTGAGATACTTAAATATTTCAAAGGAAAATTTTAAAGGAAATGCTCATTCCCACTAAGGGGACTTGGAATTTTGGTGAGCATATTTGAAGAGGAGAATATTTAAATCTAAAGCAACATTCTATGACATAAAATCTTGGAGGACTGTTAATCTTATACATTTCAAAACAGACTGCTGGTTTTGTTTCATTTTTTTCCATTAGACTTTCAAATGATTTTATTTCAATTGTCAGTTTCATTTTTTCTCATATTATTATTCCAATTTCACATGGTTTTTAATTAACACCCTTCTTGCCCAAGACCCAGGCATTTAAATACAAGAGTGTCATGGGTCATACTTTCTTAATGTTTTAATCCTTACTCTCAGAACGCTTAGGAGTGTTCATAACCATTTTGTGAATCTGAGTATTCCTTCAAACCAATTACCTCCCCAATCCTAGGAAATGGGACACATTTTTAGAAGATTCCTAACCCATCCTTATGCTTCAAAATGAGTCACAACTGCTTTAAGTGAAAGCCTTTCTTCTCTGGACAAGGGATCTACATCTTCATGCCAAAGAGGCTAAATGGCCCTCTTTCTGGGAAGAGTGGTAGGAATTAGGGCAACCCCTGGCATTCCATTGAGATTCTGACTGCAAAGGATCCTATTATGGGTTTGGATGTGACTCTAGCACTCCAGCATGTGGCCTTTGTTCTGCTATTTGAGGGCTTACTGAAAGGAAAGGTGTTGGATATTCACCCAAGAAAAGACGAATATGATATATTCTCCCATATTCCTTCACTTTTAAAAGTGAACACATCTTAAACTGTTAGATATTCCTAATGCTAATGTGAATTTCTACAGTGGTGGGGCAGGGGGGAAGAAAGGTTGTAAATGAACAAGAACTATATTTTTATTACTTTTTTTATTGTCAGGAGCCAAATCTTCACTTAAGCCATAGTTTGTATAATGAGCACAGATGTCAGTGTATGTATGTACATATAGATATGGAGAGAGAAGAGCGGGGCGGGGTGCAGGGAGAGTGAAAATATTACACTGAATTTTCTGGTGTAAAAAAATTGGACTTGGAAAACTGAAATGTAATTTCATCCATTAATGGTCAGTAACAGTCCACAACAGAGCTACAAATGCAAGATAATCGAATGCACTCTTTGGCTTCTTAATCTAAAAAATAAATAGAAGTATAATAAAGCATTCTTTGATGTATTTCTCAACAAACTTCCTGCCCCATAATGAGACCAAGTAAATGCTACGAAACCACAAAGACAAATTATTTAAAAGATATTGTGAATTGGTCTAAAAAGAATGCAGCTTCCAAAATTACGTGGGGCTCTAATCTATTCCATTTCCTGAAAAATATTGCGTCCACAGCTCACAAGATCCTGATTACAAGTTTATTAAAGCATTGGTGATCCACCTCCTATAAACCCAAGGCCATACTGATTTTCAAAATCTCATCTTCTGAATCTGTGTGCTCATCTCTCAATACCAGAATCAGGTTTTCATGGGTGGTTAGAGAAGCATGAAGCCCTCGAAGCTGCTCTTTTATTGGGGAGACCTCAGGTTCCGGATATTTAAAATCTTAGAGACCCAAGAGGCAATTCCTTTAGCTCATTCACATTTGAGCAAAGACAGAGATGTTACTCAAGGTTGCCTTGACTCTGGGCTTTTCTTTTTTTTTTAAGATTTTATTTATTTATTTGACAGACAGAGATCACAAGTAGGCAGAGAGGCAGGCAGAGAGAGAGAGACGGGAGGAAGCAGGCTCCCTGCAGAACAGAGAGCCCGATGCGGGGCTCGATCCCAGGACCCTGGGACCATGACCTGAGCCGAAGACAGAGGCTTTAACCCACTGAGCCACCCAGGCGCCCCAACTCTGGGCTTTTCTTAATCATCACATCTTAGATAACTCTGAAAACCACATTGTCTGAATTTCAGGAAAGCCTCATTTGCCCTTAGGTAATCCCATTTAAACACAACAACAAACAAAAGCCGGCCAGAACATACCATATCTGAGCTGACCCAACATGGGTCTCCTCAAATAAGAGTGACTTATTATGCAGTTTAATGGTTTGTCTTCCGCAAATAAATGGGAAAATTTACTCCCAAAACACAGAAACATGATTAAAGCTCATTTTGCAGTTTGTCCTTTATGGACAATTCATGCCATGTTTTATTTTATTAAACTCTTAAATAATTTATTTACTATCAAATAGCATTCTAATTAGAGACTACAGTAAGGACAACATAATGTGACCGTGGGGAAATGCGGGTGAAAAAAAAAATGCCAGGGGCTCTTTTGAAGGGAAATAAGGCAAGTAGATCAAGTCCCAGAGTGCATCTGCTCCACTTCCCAACCCAGAGAACACAGAAGTTTGGAGACACCCAAATGCATGTCACGTGCTGAAGATGGATCTAAAACATCCTACTTGGCTGCACTTTGTAGAAGCAGGAGCACAATCCTTTCTAACAGTGATACGATGTTTTTCTCAGGAGGAGTTGACAATGAGCATTTTGTATTTACACGGAGGCAACTGCATTACAGACACTAGCTCTACATTTTACAATCACTCACAAAGCAATTGGAATTTGACAATAAAACAAACCAAGGCCTTTTCCCCATTACCAAACAAATTTCTAAGCTGTATTGTTCCAAAGAAGAATGTGACTGAATAAAGAAGTTCAAAGCCTGGAAGTGACTTAGGGGTTTAAAGCACTTCCACAGATGCTGTCAAAATAAGAATTTTCAAAGCTTGCTTTCACAGTGAAGAGAATTCAGGTACCGGAGAAGCATCTGAGTAATCTCATAGAAGCACAATACCTAGAGGGCTCATTGCTTTCTAGAGACATATAATCACTTAATAGTTTCACAATTCACACAGAAGTCCTAATCCATTGTGTACTGTAGCAAAACCCAGCCAATACCACAAACAGTCCAAGATGTGAATATACAGATGAAAAATTAATCCACTCTCAAGACTCCGATGTGAGTAGATGATGTATTTAATAACACAGGAGGATTATTTTGGGGTGAGTGGCTGAGGGGTTTCTAAACTCATTAAGAGACTACAGTTTTTGATAGCTAAGAGAAGTTAATATGGAATAGCTTAAAATGTTGAAGTATTCTGAATTTTTATCCTAGATTTTTTTATCTCTTCAAATAAGTTTATCAAATTAGAAATCGTAAGTCAGAGGGGGAAGACCATGAATTAGGAATCGGATAGGTCTGGATTCAATATTTTGACTTTGTCACCTGTAACTGTGTGAGTTTAGGCACTAACCAATCTCTTGGGGGGTTTTGGTTTCTTAAGGTAAAACAATAAAACTATTGAAATAACATGTATACCATTGTTCTTGGGTCGATTAAGTGACCTACCAGCATGGAGAAAATAGAGCACTGCTAGCAGGTCATGCTATTTAAGTCCACCGAGAAAATAATACCAGTAAGCAGAAGAGCACAAACTGAGAGTCTCAAAATTAGATTTCATTTTTATTCCTCTATGGCTCCTTCTCTTGTACTTTCAATCTTGGTCTTGTCCTCGGTAATGACAAATCATTGTCCTCTATAAAATTTAAGAAGCCCAGTGCACTTAACCTGCCACTGTGGTTGGCTGGATCTTCAAATTTGGACCATTATCTATGGGTTTAGAATAGCCCCTACCCCCCTTTTTTCCCCTAAAGAACATGGGACTCCTAACAGCACTAGCCAGTCTGGTTTTAATAAGCAGCAATATCCTCATTCCATGTGCTCAGTTTTCCCAGAGAAAAATATTTTTATTGCAAAAATGAAAGGCAACACAGTATGATGGAAAGATCCTGAAAGATCTATGTAGATTGGTTCTATTACTTCCTAGCTATAGTATCAGGCAAATGTTTCCTGTATCTGAATAGCCATTAAATTTTCTCTAAATATTAATGATCTTTTAAATTGTTAAAAAAAGGGAATAATATATATACATATATATATATAAAACTATATAACTATAACTCTACATATAACTTTATAGCCATATATCAAGCCTAATTCCTGGAGCCTGGTGGGTGTTTAATACAGAGCAGTAATGATGATGAAGATGATGGCAAGTAAAAAATATGAAGTGGAAGATTACTAGAACCTTATATAGGCCAGGCCACCAAGGAGTCAAATGTTTAAAAAATAAACATTTCCTTTATCATGAAGACATGGAAAAAATAAAACGAAGAGCAGAGGAGGAGAAAGATAAATATTAGTAAGAGACTGCTGTCTGCAGAAATCTTCCTGATAGCCCCCGATAGCCTCTACCTCTTTCTCTTTTGGTTCCTAGAGTTTCTCAGTCGCTACGGTTCAGGTAACTGACTCACCCACTGAATTTCTTTTTTTTTTTTTTCTTAAATGGTTGGATTTTTGTTTTGTTCCCCACTCTTTTCCCCAAATACTGTACACAGATTGCACTGGTAATAGTCAAATTCACCTTTTGATCCATGAGTCTCAGAACTCTGAGACAAGATTGAGATAAACATTAGAGAGGCAGGCGCATCACCTAGGAAACTCAGTGATGGACAAGCTGCTTTATGGGGCTTCCTTGCACTCATGGCATTGGGAGGCAGCCTGTGGTTGAGACTTTGGCTTTTTCCTGGTTTGGATACGGGATAACTGGCACCCTGGTTGCCTGTGTAATAGCTGGAGAGTGCTACGCTGGGTTATCTTTGATCTACAGGGAAAACAGTATATATACATGGATGTGGCAGACCCAGAGATGTAAAGAAATAGGCATGTCGGTCATGTGTCTGACGCTCCTTTACTCAGAACGTCAGCTCTCACAGCCGGGACTCGGTGATCAGGAGCCTTCTGCCTCTCCCGCTCTGGGCACGGTCATGTGGAATGCAGATGCAGAGTTTCCATCACACCAGTGGTAGGTCTTAGAACAAAGTTCCTGAACAACTTCTACTGCAGCCCCTAGAGTTGCCATGGTTCCTGCTTTTCCTGGAACCTTCTGGTTCAGCTCTTCCTTGGCTTAATGGAGGGAGATCTGTGTCCCTTCCGACTAGTGCCCCCTTTATTCAAGCTAATTTGAGAAAATTACTATCAATGTTACCACGATTTATTTTTGTTAACAAACATTAATTGCTGCTACTGACCACACTGAAATTGCAATAGGAGGCTGATTCAGAATCTCATGACATGCCGAAGTCACTCGTGAAAAATAGTCTGTATCAACCAATGGTTAATCTTTGAAAACATCGGTAGCTATAATCACCTAAAATCACATCCTATATTTTTCACGTAAGTATATGACAAATCCTGGGTTTGTTTTTTTTTTTTTTTTTGAGCATTTTACTTGTCACTTTTGTTGTGTTAATATCTTTGTTAGAGTAAAATAAAATACAAGCCGAAGTTTTCACAACATCAACTAACAAAAAGACTGATGTTACTTGATGTAAACTAAGAATATTTATTGAGGTTATCAAAAAATGGCATAGATGTCCTAGTTTTTGCATGATTTCTGCCCAAATAATACTAATACTGTATATATTCTATTACTCTGATATTCAGGAAAGAGTAGACCAAATTATTCCAGGTACAGGAAAATCTGTCCTGTCTTAACACATACTGCTTATCTCCGAGAATTCAGTCTATGTCCTTCTTACTGCCTTGTTCCCATCACCAAGCAGAGTCAAGCCTTGAGCAAGGGCTCAAATTGGTTATTATATAATTAAGTTAAAGAAAGAATAAACGCAGGAAGTAAAGAGGTAAAATAATTTAACAAAATGGCAACATGATTCAAGTCTGTGCCGTCAGGTAAAAGCAAACCAGTTCCCCCACGTATAAAGTGGATGCGATGCTGTTACCTCTACGCCTTCCCAAACACTGTCTCTTATCCACCTAAGGCACAGAACTCCAAAAAACTGGCACACAACTAAATTCAAGTTACCGTAAGTTCTTATTGCCTTAAAATAAACCCACCAAAGTTTAGCCATACCTACTCCATCCATCTTTACAACTTTTAAAAGGACTCTAAGATTGCTGAAGCTCTTTTCAGACTTACAATCCTGAGCAGAAAACTAGGAAAAATGAATCATCCATAGAACCACCAAATCCCTTAAGTCTGTTTATTTCACTATCTAACCCAGCCAGAAAAGAGGAGGAGAGCCCTGAGGAATTGCACGCAAAGGGGAATAAGCCTTGATCTCCATCCTCCTCACTCACAATGCCTTGTAAGGGGAGGAGGAGAAGGGAGGAGGGGGGTTGGGGAGCACCAAGAGCACTTTTCCCACCAGTTAACTGTCACAGTCTATTCACTCCTGGAGAGAAACCTGTGGAAGCATGAGCCTAATCAGGTACTATGAGGGAGGAAGCAGAGGAGGACAGAAAACGGAATGGGAGGTGTCAGCTTCCGGTGACCATGCAAGCTGGGGAGAAATTATGGGTTTCCCTGGTACAACTAACCTTTTTCTTTTGTTGTTTTGTTTATCACTGTCCCCATAGGAAGAGTGAATAGAGTAGATTTGTAATTTGGGCTGGGTCACTGCTTGGCTGACCTTCCCTTTCTCCCGTGTAAAATGATGGTGGTGGTAATGATGATGGTGGTGGTAATGATGATGGTGGTGGTGGTGAGTAGGAGGACTGACAACCATATTAATGTTTTCTATCTTCCAAAACTTTTGATGATGGTAAGAGAAAGTATGCAATTACTTTGCAAAATTTAAAGCTGTGGGTAGCTGTTAGTTATTCTCTTCCAACTGTGCGGAACCAACACTAGACCCTGATGCTTAGTGGGGTTGGGATAGTCTAGGCATGGGAGAGATGGTGAAATCACAAATAATAATAACCTCACTGACTGCACACTTCATTGGGACCAAAGCCTTTATTCTGATGAAGGAAGGTTCTGGAAAGGTTGGCCACTGAGATGCTGAACAGGGATAGAGAACCCAAGTCTGTCAGGCACATAAGCCAAGCTTTTCATCTGATGCTCTCCTGCCCTGTGCTGCACCAAGATTTCACAACTGAAATGATATGGAGAAACCACTGTCAGGAGAAACCCTAAATATAGGATTAATGGGCCAAAACAACATGGCCAGAAATCTATTCTAACATACACACACAAGTGAGCATTTGTAGATGCGGGTACACAACCACACAAACACACCCACGCACCCCAATCTGGTGAGTGGAATGAAAGGTGAAATAGCCAACTCCTACAAGAGAGAAATCATATGGGGAAAAGTATTTCCTCCATGGAGTTTCTAGAGGAAAAAGCGAGGGAGATGCAAGCCTTCTGGTCTGGTGTAGCTTGGGAAACCAAAACAAAAGCAGTTAATACGGTCATCCTTTACCACAGTCTGTCACAAATCTGGTCCTGCAGCTGCCTAACAGGACTCTCTACTAATCTCTCCCCTGCCTGTGTAATGCACCTGGTGAGTAGCCCCATCTGATCTTTCTCTGATAAATCCCATAATCCTCCCTGCTTGTTTATGAGTCCCCCACATTAACGATGGCGATGTCTTAGAATTCCAAGCGAACACTGCCCCTGCTCCCTTTTTTTAAAAAGAATCAGCCTGGTAATGATGGCACTTCATTGTTTCATCACTCAGTGGGGTCTTAAAACAGGAGGGGGATTTCAGAAGTGAAGATGAGACATCAATTTCTATTTCCAGCAGGATAACACTTCTGAAGTTTCTAAATCTGTGCCTCTGGTCTTTCTGACAAATCTGTAAACTCAGGAAGATGAATGGAGTGTCTCTTTCAAAGTCATTAACAGTTTAGGCATGGGCTTGAAATTCCAGAGACCGAGTTCATCAGCTGCTAAGGAGCCAGGTGGAGAATAAGTCATGGAGAGTCAAACACCTTTAGCAATAATGCTTACCTCAGAACCTCTTGGCTAAAAGCTTTTGAATACTAAAGATATAGTAACCACCAGAGCCCCCCCACCTGCTTCTAACAGCTGGACTCTGCTTCCTCAGAGCATAAATGGTCCATATGGCAACATATTTTCTTCAACTCATTTTACTTTTTTGGATCGTGAAATGGAAAAACCTTAGGATCCCCCAATAGCAAAGTAGCTGCCATATGGTTTCATGACCCATTATTCACTTTCTTATTATCCTGAATTTGTGTACGAGTGAGCCCTTCAGTCATGCCATCAGAGTGCACAACCCTCTGAGCTTCACTGCCCATGGGAGCACCTACAGGACCCAAAGATACCAATAATTCCAAGAGAATCAGGAGAAGAGCAGCAAAAATGATTTAAGAGTATTGAAAGTTGATTTACGAAGGAAAATGAAAAGATATCCCACTTCAGCCAACTGTGGAAATGTAGTAAAGAGAGCACATGCACACATCTGAAGTTCAAATATGCTCCTAACATAGAAGCATTGAAGCCATGCTAAGCCCAACTAGAAAAAAAAAAAAAATGTGAGCTCAGAAAAAAGAAACTCACTGACTGTTAGATACACCTTCTGGTAGACTGTAAGATGCCAAGAACACTTCAAGAGTTGACGTTGCCCAAGAAGGAGGTAAGCAACCTTTGCAGTAAAAAGCCAGGACGTTAGGCAAAAATTCTTCAGTAGGTGGCTGCTTATGCCCATGGAAATGAGTAGTGCAGAGCTTCACTTATCTCGAAACAATCTCTATTGTAGAATAAGAATTACGGCTGTCACATGGTGCTTGGTACACACTAAGTGCTGAATGCAGGACAGCTATTAATGTTGACTCTTGATGGTATCATCCTCCCTGCCTTGGACAGGAGAAGATTGCAGTCCAATATGCCTGCCAGTCAAATGGCTCCTAAGATCTTCCATTCTTCCTACTACTGAGTCCCCATTTGGGAACCAAACTTGTACTACATATCAGCAACAAATTGGCTTGAGAATGAAGTAAAGTGATGTGAGAGACCTATCACAATTTCCTTTTTACACTCTCTTTTCACAGTAACCATAAGATGCCAAATGCATGTTCTTGTGGCTTTCAACTTGAGAACTAAGTGTAGGACTTGAGAAAGAGAAGGCTCTATATTTTACTTGTAAGCACCTATACCAGACAAACCCTGAAAGCACTGAAAGCTTTTTGGAAAATATCCCCAGATGCATGGGCTGAAACAAATCATGAAAAAGAAAGAAAGAAAAAAAAAAAAAAAACCTAAATGCTCCATAATTCCGATTTTACTTTTCTCAAGTTCAATGATAAAAGCAACCATGGCAATAATAATGTCAGGTGACAGTTTGAGTTTTTATGAGTGAGGCACTGTTTTTGTTGCTTTTCATGTCATTTCTCATATAATCCTTTTGAAAGCCCCATGTGGCTTAGACTTTTGTGAAATTTTCCAGGATTCCATAGTCAGTGTTTTGTTTGTTTGTTTTGAACCATAATGTAATACTGGCTCCCAAAATGTATAATTGATTTCCACATATATATCCATCGTGTGAGCACCTTCCACGACTACATGCTTCATACCTGGTCTGAACCAGCTGCCACCTGTTTCACTTTCTGAAATAAGATCCTGAATGGAATCTCTTCCTTCTACCCTTCACTCCAGTCTACTCTCAACTAGAGTAATTCTATTAAAAAGTGAGACTTTCTATCACTCCTTGTTAAAGACCTTCCACTGGATCCCCATCTTACTCAGAGTCAAAACCACATTCCCTACAATGGTCTCTGTCTGCCTGTCTGTCACTACCTCTTCCTCCATGACCTCTCTGACCTCACCCCGTTCTACTCTCGTGTTCACTTGCTCTGTTCCAACCATTCAGTCTCCTTGCTCTGTCTGGAACACACTAAGGTCCTTCCTGCCTCAGAAACTTTCCACTTGCTATACCCTTGCCTAGACCACTATGATGCACACGTGTCTCATTCCCTAACTTCCTTAAGATGTGCCAACTTTCATCACTGCATTTAACACTGCAGAAAGCCCTGCTTCTCCCAGATAGCCTACCATTCTTCTAGCTTTACTTTCTCCATAATATTGATGACCATATGTCTTTCATATTTTGCTTAGGTACATACATTTTCTAGTTCTTTTCTAGCATATCAACTCTATGAGGGAAGGAGTTTTGTTTCTTTTATTTTCTGCTACATTCCTAGCCCCCAAACAGCGATGCAGGGCAAATATTTGTTGTAAAATGCATAATGCATAGTTTTACTATTCTAAGGGGTATCTGTCAATCACATAGAACCAATCTTAACTCACTGGGGAATATTTTCTATTAAGTATTCTCCCAAATTAATATTTGTTCCTATTACTAAAATTGGCTAATATTTCTAAATATTACCTAATTATATTCCTGCTTAGTAATTTTTTTTCCCTTAAGCAGCCTTTCCTCCTTAAGAATAGACCAGGAAAAATGAACTATTGGGATTTCATCAAGATCAAAAGCTTTTGCACAGCAAAGGAAACAATCAACAAAACCAAAAGACAACTGACAGAATGGAAGAAGATATTTGCAAATGACATATCAGATAAAGGGCTAGTATCCATAATCTATAAAGAACTTATCAAACTAAACACCCAAAGAACAAATAATCCAATCAAGAAATGGGCAGAGGACATGAACAGACACTTCTGCAAAGAAGACATCCAAGTGGCCAACAGACACATGAAAAGGTGCTCCACATCACTCGGCATCAGGGAAATACAAATCAAAACCACAGCGAGACACCACCTCATACCAGTCAGAGCGGCTGAAAGTAGTAAGTCAGGAAACGACAGATGTTGGAGAGGATGTAGAGAAAGGGGAACCCTCCTACAGTGTTGGTGGGAATGCAAGTTGGTGCAACCACTCTGGAAGACAATATGGAGGTTCCTCAAAAAATTGAAAATAGAACTACCCTATGACCCAGCAATTGCACTACTGAGTATTTACCCTAAAGAAACAAAGGTAGTGATCTGAAAGGGCACATGTTGTTTATAGCAACCATGTTTACAGCAGCAATGTCCACAATAGCCAAACTATGGAAAGAACCCAGATGTCCATCAACAGATGAATGGATAAAGAAGATGTGGTACACATACATACATATATATGTATGTATACACACACACACACAATGGAATACTATGCAGTCATCAAAAAACGAAATCTTGCCATTTGCAATGACGTGTATGGAACTAGCGGATCGCTTAGCTATATGCTAAGTGAAATAAGTCAATCAGAGAAAGACAATTATCATATGATTTCTCTGATATGAGGAATTTGAGAGGCAGGTGGCACGTTGTGGAAGGTAGGGAGGGAGAAAATGAGAGAAGATGGAATCGGGAGGGAGACAAACCATAAGAAACTCTTAATTTCACAAAACAAACTGAGGGTTGCGGGGAGGAGTGGGGGAGTAGGGATAGGGTGGCTGGGTTATGGACACTGGGGAGAGAATGTGCTATAGTGAGTACTATGAATTATGTAAGCCTGATGATTCACAGACCCATAACCCTGGAGCAAATAATATATTATATGCAAATAAATAAATAAATATTAAAAAAAAAGAATAGACCAGGACAGTGAGACATAAAACTCAAGAGAGGGCAAAAATTATAGACTAGAGAGGTGGTTTCATTATTCAACTGTAAATTCCAGAATTTTTTTTTCCCAACGCCATAGCCTATACAAGTGATTTAGAGCCCAAGAATTTTGATTGGCAATATTTAGATACAAAAAAAAAAAAAAAGGTAAGTGGCTTTTGTTTTTATTTTTTTGTCTGTAAGCCTCCACATATCAATGGTTGGTAGAATGAGAGAGTAGGGTAAGCACTGAGTATAAAAAGATACAGGAGCAGTCTGCCAACCTCCTTCCTGTCCCCACCAAGAAAAAGTGAGAGAAGCATTTGACCTGGAGGATGGAACCTTGAGAATTAGAGAAGCAACATGGTTTTATTTAAGTGTGGCCCCTGACATAGCCAGCCCTGCCCGCTTTGGAGAGAAAATCTTCAGTTGGGAAAAGAGCAGGAATCTCGTAGACAGGTTTGGTAATCTGTGGGTAGTGGGGATTCCATTTCTTTCTGGAAATGGGAGAAGGCAGCCTTTCAGAATGTCTCACATCAAGGCAGTGTGAAGGGATGTGGAAAGTCCCCCTGGCTTCATGGAGGACACAGATGTTTCCCAAAGGCACCAGCTAGTCATCAGGCAGGAGGGGAAGGGAACTTGCAGAGGAATTAGGGTAGACAGTCCAAGCTAGGGGTTCAATGGCAGTCACAGGTAGTCTAGGGGAAAAACATCACCTAAGTGATCATGAAGATGGAGGCCTACTCCACCAGGGCAGTGATCTCAAAGCCTAACACACAAAAGGAAAGCAAAAACAATTTATCTCATCTACAACTCCATCAGGATCAACACTAAAGACCAAGGGGTGATGTTCTTCCCTGGAAATGTGTAACAACCAGAGTGTGACTGCTGCCTCTTCCCCACTTCAGGGGCTCCCTGTGGCTCTTGAACTTAGGGTCCCCCTGAACCGAGGTAGAAGAGCAAGAGAAAGGATGAGTTAAAAACTCTGGAAGAGGTTTTCTCTAAAAGGTTGGAGGGTTGGATTTAACTGAAAAGAGACAGACTGAAACTGGAAGTAAGGGAGATAAATTTAAGTGGCATATGAGTATTCCTTCCTTAGGCAGAAATGAGTGCTGGTGAGCAAGCAATATTCAGTTATGGAGAAATAAAGTTATATTTTTAACCACCTGAGTCACAGTGTATAAATTTTAAATCCACTCTATATGTAAGGGCCAGTGATTTATCAGTGCTGAGTTTTACAGTAAAATAAAATTTTAGAAAGTTACCCAATAGCCAAGTATACAGTAGAAATCATGGGGAATAAACAAAACAAAACAAAACAAAAAACAAAAAAAAATCTTACTCCTCATCCAAGGAAACATGATAAAAATGATTCAGCTAAAATATTTTAAAGCCAAGAATGAAAAACAGTTATGTGTCCTGTTTACAATAAACTATATAACCCCAACGTAATTATTTCCAAATGGTGTGTGGGATTCAATATGCATAAAAACCGAAGAATAAAAACACACTTCACAACTTGCCTAAAACTTCCCTCTTGTATTTATGAAACCCTCACTGTGGATTCTGTTTCCATCCAACTAGAAACAACCATTACCATTATAAAATATAATAAGTTGAAACAGTTACTTTTGTTAATAGATGAGTTACATCTTATCGGTGCTGGCAGTCACCTTCCGTGTGAATAATATATAGCCAAGGTACTGTTGTATGGCAGAAGCAGCACATAGCCAAAGTTATGTCTCACCCCCACTTAAGAAATGAGGAATGAGAACTGGAAGGCTTTGTGCATTGCTTTAATACACGGTAAAAGGTAGAAGGAACTGGCCATGAGGTAAGCCAGATGAGTAGATTCAATTCCTAGTTACCACATATTACTGGTATAACTTTCAGCTTCTGTAATGCCTCTATTTTCTCATGTATAAGTGCTCAAATAGCTAGGGAACACAGAGCTTATGCACGTAAAGACTGAGCTAGGGGCGCCTGGGTGGCTCAGTGGGTTAAGCCTCTGCCTTCGGCTCAGGTCATCGTCTCAGGGTCCTGGGATTGAGCCCCGCATCAGGATCTATGCTCAGTGGGGAGTCTGCTCCCCCCTCCGACCCCTGCCTTCCTCTCTGCCTACTTGTGATCTCTCTTTCTGTCATATAGATAAATAAAATCCTAAAAAAAAAAAAGGACCGAGTTTTACAACACAGCTTGCCATATCATATGCACTAACGATTTGCTAAAATTATCAATATTTTTAAAGGCCAAATTCCTACCGTAACCAATCAGAAACTCACTCCTAAACCAAGATTTTCCCCATAAACTTCTCCCCTACACACACGATTCCCAGTTAGATCTGCCATCTGATTTCCCCACCCATTCGCTTTTCTATCCTATCCCAACATTAATTTTCCCTAACTCTCACAATGTATTGAGTCATGTACTTTAAAAAGAACAACATTTCTTAGTTTTGAGATCTATGCTCACCAGATCCACTTGTGATAAATGTAAAGTTCTGGGAAATGAGGGGTCAGGGTTAGGGTAGTCTTCAGTCAAGGAACTGAATAGAACCCTCTGTGGTACATAAACAATGAATCTTGGAACACTGAAAAAATAAAATAAAACAAAATAAAATACTCTCTGTGCTCAGGTGATAGAAGTCATGAACCTAGTCCAATAAAGTCTAACCTGGCACTTTATTTTAAACAAGTGAGCCAGAAATGGAGAACTTAAGTAAACAAAATTTCTGAAATCAGAATGATTTGATCCCTCTGCTGCATGCTATTAAGCAAATCATCTATTCCCTCTGGGCCTCACGTTCCCTATTTGCAAAACAAAGGCAAAAAATTGGCTGGATAATTTCCACTTGCCCCTCCAGGTTCTTTCCTACCCTCCTTCTCCATGCTCTGTGCCAAAGGATGCTGGTATTTGGGGCTGTGTCAACTGGGCTCCCTTTGCTATGGCTTCTGGTTGGGCCAAGGGGAGGAAGCGGCAGGAGTTTCAAGGCTGGAGAGAGAGATCAACGTGTCCATTCCTCTCTCCTTTCCATCTGCCTCTCTCTCAGGCCACTGATAACCAGTAGCCATATTCCTCTATCTGAGCCTACCACTCTCCTGTTCTCTGCTTCAGCCACTGCTATGGCTCCCTCTCCATCCTGGTCACCATATTCTCCCCTTGTGTCTTGAGGAGGTGAGAGCTGCACACTCTTGTTAGTGTCTATGTACATTCTCATTGCTTATTAGTTTCCTTGAACTCTGACAGTAAGTGTTGAATAGTCCCTTCATTAAATGTTCCTCTATTCCTGTTTGAGTATGCTATCTCTTTGCTGCCAGGATTGACTCACATAAAAGTCTACACCACTGAGACATTGTAAAAATGGTATGAAAGAAGCGAAAACATCCTATTCTATGTCCGTTGCATAGATAGGTGATCAATGGATATCTGTTAAATCCTACCGTGAAGCAGCGTTTTCTGCAAAGCGCTATCATAATAGGATTTTTGCCTGTGCAGATCAGGTCCTGGGTCATAGGCAGATGATCATTAGATAAGATGCAGAGCAAACAACTTTTGTAACAACTGCATTTTCTGGCTACTACCCAGGTTGTTCTCTACATTAAGTTAGACAACTACTGGCAAGCAGTTATGATATTTCTCTTTGGGCCTTTCTTTGCCAGCTTGTCTTTATTTCTTTCCATCTTTCCTCCCAGGTCAATCCGTGCCACCCCTAATCAATGCTATGGTTCTTTTCAGAACACCTAGAGAGCCACTCAGCAGATAATGTGGGTCCCAGGAACTATCGCCATTTTCCAGGAGCTGCTGGAACTAGTCATTTTTCTGAATGTAGAGTGCTAAGTTCTTCCCATGGTCTAGATCAATCATTGTATGTATTGTTTTTTTTTATTTTTCCCACATGAGGTTTCTAGGCTACCTTCATCTGTTATAAAGATAAAGGACCTGGTATAAGAATGTGTATTATATGGCATAGAGGTATGTCCCATTAGAAAATGTATTGTTTTCTACTTGGGGTCACCCAACACCTTGTTCTTGCAGATGACATCATTTTATAAGGAATGAGGGAATTTAACTCATGCCTTGTGGCCTAACTCCCAACACTTTTGAATGACTTTTTCCTGGAATTGAAGTCAGTTCCTTGGAGGTATCGATCGGAAGCTCCAGAGTGACAAGAGTTAGATCTACTTACTCTTGATAACCTTTATGCTAGTATACATTCTTCCATGCAATCCTCATGCATTACCCTTGGGGAGCACTTACTAATATTCTTGTCTTCCAATTAAGAAAACTGAAACTGAGAAGTATTAAGTGGTAGACAAGATCCTTAAGAACATGGCAGAGACAAGACTAGAATTCAAATCTGCCGATACCACATTCCGTTCTTTTTCACTAACTTTCAGGAAAGACCAACCATGGGCAAGGTATTAAGTTAAGCTCAGTATATGTTTTTGTGGAAAAAAATAAAAAGATCTGGTATCCATTACATTAAAGTGAAAGTTTTGATACAAGATGCTTTCTTCCTCCATTAACTACAGGCTATATAATGTATCCTCTGTATTTTCACTTAGACTCAAATTGCATCTCCTCTTGTGGAAGGAATTACTAGAAAATACAAGAGGTCTGGACATCTACCTCCTAAAATGTGACCCTTTCCATAAGCAGGTCCAAACACTGAGCTCCTAGTTAATAGTTAAACATTATTCCCTAAAGTTAAGAAATGGTCTATGTGCCATACCGTATGGTAACCTCTTGTCACAAGTGGCTGTTTAAATTAAATAAAACTAAATTTAAACTAAGTTAAAAATCTAGTTTGTCAATCACACTAGTTACATTTTAAGTGCTAATAGCTACATGGGACTAATACCATATTGAACAGAGGAGGTATAGGACATTGTTATCATTGTGGAAAATTCTATTGAATGGTGCTCATGTATGTTTGAAATACATTTTCCTTGAAGCTGTTGAACCAAAGAACCATAAGATCACGTAATAAAAAGCCATAAGAACACTATAGATGAAAATATTCTAAATTAATTCATTTATTTGTTCTACATGGATTTAGCAATTATGTATTTAGCGCCTACTACATGCCAGGCATTGTACTGGTAGTAGGAGACATAATTAGCAAAATAGATACAATTCCTGACCTCATTCATCTTACAGACAATAAAATATGGCATTTCAATAGAATGTGATTATTTATTGCTACCTATAATTTTGTTGCAATCATAACAACAAATGGCAACTCTCTGACATTTACATGTGAGAAGGGGAGCAAACACTTTTGTCTCCTGAGAGGTTACACTCTTTCTGAGCCACATAAAACACCCTCCTAACTAAAGGGAACTTTTCTTCTAGACATTTCTGTAGGTTACTGAGGCTTGAGCTTAAGAATAAGCATTTAGGTCTATTTACATCACACAGATTCAAATATGAAACTTTCTGACATGGGGACATTTTGTAATCTGTAATAATAGGTAACTACAGAGTCTCTCAGGCAGGCTTTTATGATAGCATCAAAGTTCTGTGTCTAGGGATACAAGCCGGCATTGAGAATATCAGAAAGGGAGACTGACAATCAGCCTTTGGTTAGGTTAAGTCATCCTAGTTGGTAGAGGAATATTTCTTATCTGTAGCTACTCAAACTGAGCATACCTCAGAGGAGTGAGCACTCGTTCTAACCTATGACTTTGGTGATTAGTGGGTTGGATCTTGATCACTCCCTCCTGACATTGTTTTAAGATCTGACTCCCACAGATCATTCAAGAGAAAGATCAAGAAAATACCCATGTAAAAGTTTATCTGCCAAGATTCTTCATGTTACTTCAAAGTTCTCCCTCCTTAAGAAAATACTAATTCTTTCTGCTGAGAAACAATGGCCATATATTGGAAGAAAGCAATAACCTCAAATTTCAGAATTAAATAAATTATTTCCAAAAGCAAGTCTTCCATGGACTGTGTGTGTGTGTGTGTGTGTTTTGTCTGTCTGGGGGAAGTTGACACGATTGTGTTTAAAATAAAAATAACTTGAACATCTTTAAGCATGACTTTGTCCAGTTAACTATGAGTCCCACTGGGCCCTATCAACTTTGTACATAAATGTAACCTACACAGTCTCTTTAGTCTTTTAAGTATGTAATTCTTAATTGTTATCAATTCTTACTTGTTATCTTTTTTCTTTGCTATGGAATATTCAATGTTTTCAACATGAATTGGACAAAACAGAAACATAGCTCCCCTTTATAGATAAGAGACCACATATATTGTGTTCACCATTTTCCACTGATGAGTAGCAATAATGCTTCACAAAATAAGTATTTGTTACATCAATAAGTACAGAATGGATGAATACATGAATGATTAACAGCAGCCATTGCATTTTAGACACTTGTCATTATTAACCCTTCATTATTTTATTATTCTTTTTTTCTTTTAAGATTTTTAAAAATTTCTTTATTTGACAGAGAGAGAGCACAAGCAGGGGGAGCGGCAAACAGAGGGAGAGAGAGAAGCAGGTTTCCTGCAAAACAGGGAGCCCGATGTGGGGCTCTGGACCCTGTATCATTATCCCAGGATGCTGGTATCATGATCTTAGTCAAATGCAGACACTTAACTGAGTGAGCCACCCATCCTTATTTTATTATTCTTTCAAACACTGTGGATATGAGAGAATTTAAAGTTAGGAAGGAAAAACATTTTGGCCTTTCTCATGGAAACCAATCTGTATATTTTACCTCCCTGGAGCTAGATACCAGGAGACCTCTGAGTTCTGGAAAGTCAGGAGAATAGATAAGGTGTTAGAGATGTGGGCCAGGACAGCATGAACAAGCAAGTTGTACCAAGTGAAGCCTGGTTTCCAGCAGCAGCATGGCATCAAGTTATAAGTTGTTCATACTTTTAATGGTATCACCTCTTTTGAGTTACACTTAAAAAGGCAATCTAACTGGGATCGGTTAAATGTGTTTTCTTTTGCTTTCTATATGTCACGGGGCATTTCATTAGGGTTTTACTTCTGTTCTAAAAAGAAAAAAGAAAGAAAAAGCCTTGAAAAACTAGAGGAGTCTGAACATCTCCCTCCCTATTAGATGCAAAGCTATGGATTGTGGTTCTTTGGCCTAACTCAGCCTTTTCTGTTCTGATAACTGAATAGGCTAAAAATGCATACACAATTAGAGGGTTAAGTAAAGAAAAAAATATATATATATAGTCACACACACACACACACACACACACACACACTGCGAAGAGCGATGTAAATCTTTACATTTTCTGAGCAGAAAGATCTCCTATGATCACACTCATTACAATGCCTACCCTACTGAGGAGCCACAAAAATTGCCATAATATTGCTTCCAAATGTTTGCTATCAATCTTCCCTCTTCAGTAAAATAGCACCAATGAAACAGCACCAAAAGAAGCCCCCCCCCCTTTTTTTTGGCCTATTGTATTCTTTCTGTCCCCATACCTCTCTGTTTCCATACTCCTGACTGGGTAGTTGTCCAAAGTCACAATGAATTCAGGAGAATATGATCAGAAAGTGTTGTATAATTCTTATAATCCTTTAATCACTACAGCTTGACACCATTTCATAATTTTAAACTTGGGCATTTTGACTTAACCGGATCATAAGCAGCAAGAGAACTGGGTCTGCTCTATAATTAATCATTTCGGCATTACATTTTCCACAAACAATATAAGAAACAAAGGAACAGGAACCATTCTTTTTTTTAATTTTTTTTTATTTCTTTTCAACATAACAGAATTCATAGTTTTTCCACCACACCCAGTGATCCATGCAATGCGTGCCCTCCATAATACCCACTACCTGGTTCTCCCAACCTCCCACCCCCCGCCCCTTCAAAACCCTCAGGTTGTTTTTCAGAGTCCATAGTCTCTCATGGTTCATCTCCCCCCCAATTTCCCTCAACTCCCTTCTCCTCTCCATCTCCCCATGTCCTCCGTGTTATTTGTCATGCTCCACAAATAAGTGAAACCATATGATAACTGACTCTCTCTGCTTGACTTATTTCACTCAGCATAATCTCTCCCAATCCCGTCCATGTTGCTACAAAAGTTGGGCATTCATCCTTTCTGATGGAGGCATCATACTCCATAGTGTATATGGACCACATCTTCCTTATCCATTCGTCCGTAGAAGGGCATCTTGGTTCTTTCCACAATTTGGCGACCGTAACAGGAACCATTCTAACCCAGACCTTGATGTGCAAATAATTGGCCTGGCTTGGCTTTTGTCATTGTAGAGGACAGTGGCCCTGACTAAGGTTTATTAATATAAGCTCTCTAGACAGACACAGAACACTGTAAGTTCCAGGGAAATTCACAGAGCATGCCTCACTTTTCTGCTCCTTCCCTTCCCCTACAGCTTCCTCTGCACAAACATTCTTTGTCCAAAAAATGCTGGTTTTGATCTTCCTACTTTTAAATACCATACAGTGCCTAAGGCTTGAAAACTACATGTTTCTTTGCTCTTGGTTCAATATGCTCAGTGGGAGAAATTTGTCATCGGAGTTGTTGCTGTTGGAGAAATATAGAAATCTCCTTTCCCCTCAGTCCCCAAAGCATCTGTTGCCTGGACTTCTGTTTGTATTAATGAAATATGCCATCTGCATTGTGTAGGCTTTTACATTTCAGTAGGAAGCAAAGAGGGGAATCCCGAAGAGGAATCCATTAGCCATATAATGCCCCCTTTGTGCTCCTTCATGCATGACTCAAAGACCAAATGCTCCTGACCACCTGTGACCACTGCCATGGGCACCATTTTTAAAGCAGGGCAAACTCAAGTTCTAAACAAGCCAACATTTCACTGTGAATTGACTCATAGTCCACTCATCTATTTGGAAAAATAAATATTCCAGATATAGTTTTTCCTCTGCCTTAGTGAGTGGTGGCTTAGTCAGAACACTTTTAGATACAAATGACAGAAACCCATCTCTATCACGCTTCAACGACAAAGAAGATACATGTCCCGTGCATCTGAGAAGCTTAAGGTCTGAATCCTCAGGTCTGACACTTCCAGGTGCTCAAATATTCACAGGAAACAGCCTGACTCCTCCTGTTAGCTCAGCTTTCCTTGCTGTTGGATTTTATTCAAGCAAATTCTCATCAGGTTGCCATCCTTTTATCCTGGGTTAATATCTGACCTGCTTAGGAGCCCTATTATTCATTAGTTGCAGCAAAAATCTGGAAATTGAGTTTCTTTAGCTTGAAAGGTTTGGACTTGAAAGGGTTTGGTTACCCTCCTTCTTTTGAGCCAGTGTTTCTGTCCAAGGGGTATGCTATACCCTCATTGACAGACCAGAGTCATGTGTCCCTCAGGATCTGGAGTGTGGGATCTACTCTACTAGAACCACGTGGACTGAGAGTTGGGAAGTGGAAAGGAATATCAGTGTGACATTCTCAGTAGAAAGCATGTTTAAACAGGCCAAAAGTAAAGGCATCTACTCCAGAAAGGGAAGCCCAAAAGACATTCTAAGACTTGGCATTTTGGAAAATCATTTGATTTCTTCTCATCATAGTACTGACAAAATCCTTTCCTTTGCTCACCCCCCACCCCACACCTTTACCAAATCCTCTGAAGAATGCAGAGAAATGCCTTTGGGATATACTGGTATTAATAGCCTTTTTTAAGAGTCACATCTGGTTCTAGGTTTCAGGAAAGAGCAAGTCAGGAGTTAGTGGTCAGAACTAAGAAACAGGGAGGCTTGCAAGCATGAAAACATCCTCAACCTTATGTGAGAGATGGAATCAGAAAGGGCTGAACTGGAAGAGCCAAGAATGACCTAAATGCCAGTGGTAGATACAAAAGATCCAACCTGGGAAAGAAATGCTGGACAGAAAGCTCAATTTTATTTCTCAAGGAGCAACATATATTTTGAAAGTTTACTACTACTAATACTAGCAATCAAACTGTTAATGTATATTGAATGAAAACTAGGGATCAATCACTGGGCTTAGTACACCTGACCCAATGAGGAATCAAATCGTAGGGGTGAACATAAGAGTGGCTCAAATTAACTATTTAGAGACACCAGGAAGTATGACAGAAGGTGATATGTCAGTTAAGATCTGAAGGACATTGTAAAAGGCAGAGGGAAATTGATCTAGACAGTGAACACAAAATACACAAAGCCCTTGTGATGGGTCAGAGATTGTAGAGATCAGGAAGGAAAGAGTACTTCTTCATGCCTAAAGCATCACATGAAAAGGGCAAAAGGAGGGGAAAAAAAGAGTAGAAGATGTCCAGAAGGTAGGAAGGGCAAAAAAAATGTTAAAAAGCTGCACTGGATTTGGACTTCTTTGGACCCCAAAACTAATCAAACCAAGAAATGGGTATGCCTTTGCTGTTGGATGCAGATAATGAGAAGTTAGGATTAGGATCTGCTCACCAAATATGCTCTCCTATTACTATGTACATTCAGATGATATAAAGCAGACTCACTCCTAGGACAGCCTTATGCTGGACAAAGTCAAACGTCACTCCACATTTGACAAGAGCAAGAGTCTTTTCCCTGACAGTAATTATGCAATAGGTCATTCCAGTTACACAATGAGCCCTAATCTCGGTAATTCCCAAATCAAGCACAGTGCCCAGCATATCACAAGCTCAACAAGTATATGTTGAATGGGCATTATGGACAAATGATTACAAAATGTCTTCTACTGGAATCAAGCCAGACCTGAGAACGACCTATTTACACTGTACATACTTAGCTAGCAAAGAAGTATTGCACTTCCACCAGCCATCCTTCTAAATACTGAATGCATTTTAAGACAAAGCTGTTACAGCTCTTGAAGGAAATGGTTCCTGCAGAGTTTTGGAGAAAAAAAAAATCACACTTAGCTTGCAGTATCAGGAATAAGAAAGACTCGGGGCACCTGGGTGGCTCAATTGGTTAAGTGTCTGACTCGATTTCAGCTCAGGTTGTGATCTCAGGATCCTGGGATCCAGCCCCATATTGGGCTCCACACTGAGCAAGGAGTCTGCTTGGGATTCTCTCCCTTCTCTCCCACTGCTTGGTCCCCCATTCTCTAAAATAAATAAATATATCTAAAAAAGGGAAAAAGATTCCACTCCTTAACCACAATTTTTAAAAATCAAATGAACATTATTAATCTTATTAATACATGTGTGTATTTTTTGCTTTATCTTTAGCTACTAAAAAGTTTATAGTGAATGTGGGGAACAGAACTATATCATATACAAATGCCCATGACAGATTTATTCTAGGACTTAATCATTTTCCTCCACTGACTTACTTAACATCCAAGGTCTTGATTTAAAAAGTATCCCTATCTTATTCCATAATGTCATAAGAGACTTGATAAAAATTTATATAGTATAAAAGGATAAACAGATCAATGGGAGACTACACAGGTGAATTTATAGCTAGGTATGCAAACACCTGTTTAGTAGGTTTTTATACCCTTCTCCACTTCCTTTTAGTTTTCCAGGATATCTGCAATACTGACAACATATTTCTGTTATAGTAATAACCATATACTGAGTACATCAGCATCTTGATTGTTTCTAGGCACCTAAAGACATGTGACCAGATGTGAGCCATGGGTAGTGACAAGAAGCGACATATACCGCTTCCAGATCAGAACACTTAGTTATAATGTAAGATCCTTCATGGCTTTCTTCCCTAGCCTCAAAACTAGCAAAGTCACAGACGGCGAACTCCTCAATATCTTGGTCCCTGAAAAATAGTTATGCAGAGCAGAGCCCCCAGATGACTTATAATTGTCACATAATATAAGTAAGATACGAACGTTCCCTGTTTCAAGCTTCTGGTAATCCAGAGTGGCTTGTTACTGCAGCACCGGCGAATGTGTCCTGCTACATATACTACATTTACAGCCAGTAAAATGCAAGTGGTGGACAATCCTCCGAATCTGCCGGGGCCGAATCTGCTAGTACAGGAAGTGAAAGAAGAAAGTAAAAACAGCAAAACTCGATTGTGGATTTTGATATATACGTTAAAAATTGTACAGAAGAATTAGAAAAGAGTTTAGAGATGCATGACCAAAGTTACCAGGATGGATACAGATAAAACAACAAATATGAGAGGTGCTATTACTGTTTCCCTGCTGATTCTCATTTTTTTGTACATTTCATGTACTCAGCTGAGGTATACAGCTGGTTTTAGAGAAAGGATACAGTTTATATAAGGTTTGTATTGGAATCATCCCTAGCAGAAATCCAACTGAACCTTTTAAGAGTGTTGTAAAGCATGAATATCTTACTATGTCTCGGGCCTTGAGAAAGTTATTTGCCTTGCTTGGTCTTGATTTTTGCTTTATTAATAAAATGGAGAGAGCATTGTGCCTGCCTTACAGCATGTTGGGATTGTTGAGAAAATCAGATAGTCCAAATAAATCCTTGGCCAAAACATTAAACAAACTAAAACCTCAAGAACTGTTAGAAGACTCTTCAAACTTTTCATTTTACATATGAAATGTCCTCTGTCCTGAGAAGTTAACCTACTTGTCCACGTCCAAGAATTGGTCAGTAGAGCTAAGAAAAAAGTCTTATGATTCCTCCTTGGTGCTGGGTACTTTTCATACTTCCTAAGGACCAAACAAGTCGATCTGTTACAAATTAAGTCGGATTAATTTTCAGATAGGTAACATAATATGTGTATTGATCAGTTGATCAAGACAGCGCAGTTGTGGAAAATGAAGAAATCTGGGCAGAATCTGTGTATGGTATAATCCATTGAGATCCAAGACTGATCACAGCTCCTCCAAAACCTGCCACTCAGCAGAGCTTCTTATGATCTCTTCCAATTCATTCTACCTACCTTTTCAGAGCACAAAGCACATGCCATCTAGGATAAATACCAGGCTTTTTAATCAGGGCCTGCTTTGTAACCTATCTCCTTGTTATCACTGTTATTAATTCCACTTCATATCGGCATCACCTTTGCAACTGAAAATATTTTGTGTCAGAAATAGTCAAACCCTTGGAGGGTAGGTATTAGACGCTGACTACCTTGCATTATCACGTATCATAAAACATCACATATTGGTAGATCATAAGGTACTTCTTAGAGTCATATACACATAGAAGGCCTTTAATTTGTATTTTCAGAGTGAATAAATAAATGCATGAATAAAGAAACAAACTAATAAAAGAAACTCACCTGCCTATAGCCAAGTGCCCTGGGAGAGATGACTGTATAGTACTATATTATTCTATTCTCTGACGGTAAGAGTCTGATTTAGACTGCCAGATTCAAAATAAGTAAGAGGTCATTCAGACTAAGCAAATCACAATGGTGATACTTATTAGTTTATAGAAAAAGACTGAAGACTTATAATGTGGGTCACTTGAAATAGGGATAAAGCAAAGACCCAGCAAATTTACAGCAGTAAACAATCTCATAATGCAAAGGATAACCTAATAGATCTTTCCCACCTGTTATTTCTCTAAGGGAGGATTCTTTCCATGAACCCAGAGATGACTAACTTAAGAGGCAAAGCACGACTGCTTAAACCAGCCATGCATCACTGGCACCAAATTGCTACAAGTGAAAATGCGAAAAATCAGGTTAACCACATTCAAGAAAACCCATTTAATCTCCATAGAACATCCCTTCTTGTAACATGCTCCTCGCAGGGAAGACCCCAGTGAGAACATCCTTAGGTTCTGTATTTCATGGCTCCAGCGTAAAAAGCAGAAGCATTGATCTATGTGGAGAAGCGGAGCAACGCTGGCTGATGAGAGCCTTGCCTAAGGGTTTGTATGAAGACAGGAAGAGGATGAGGAAGACAGGAAGAGGATGAGCATAACAACCATCCCTTTGAATGATGAAGTTCCAATTAGAAGGTAATGTGGCACAGTGCAATTCACAAATGTCTTTGGAGCCAGAGTATTTAAATTTATAATGTGCTACCTACGGAGTGTGTGTGTCATCTCAGACAGGTCACTTCATTTTCCTGAGGTTCCTTTTCCCTTAGAACCTGGAGGCAGTTTCTCAGACTTGCCATAGGA
Source organism: Mellivora capensis (assembly GCA_004024625.1). Classification (NCBI taxonomy): domain Eukaryota; kingdom Metazoa; phylum Chordata; class Mammalia; order Carnivora; family Mustelidae; genus Mellivora; species Mellivora capensis. The sequence continues at coordinate 832 of PISX010008021.1, read as the reverse complement.
TGACATGAGGTCATTTCTAAGTGTGTCTGGCATATAGGAGGAGCTCGTAAAACATAATTCCTTTCTGGCTCTCCTCAGAGATGTTCTTGATTCAACAAACATGTGGGGGATATTGAGATGATCCCCGAAATGTACAGATTAAAGTGGAGCAGGAGTTCAGAGCTGAGCTGACCACAAGAACGTAAGCATTCTCGCCGCTCTCCCTGAATTAGGCTTTCACAGGGCAAAATCCACACATGATGGGGTTGGGCCAATGCCATCTCGCTTTTCAGGTGTTTCAAGAAAAGCACAACAGAGAAGACTAGATGGTGGCTGTCACCACCATATTGTGAAATATATTAGTTAGCAAAATGGCTGTGGTTTAGCCACATTCTAAAATACCATCTTATAGTAAAAATCACATGCTATTCTGTAAGCATCATGGCAAATGCCCATGAAATATCGTTTAGAGAAAAAACAAGACAAAACTGTAGAGCAGTATAACAGGATGAAACCTGTTATTTAAAAAAACAACAAAAAATGCATTTTCTTTCCCTGTATATCCATCTCCATACACAACAAGTATGAACTATCTGAAAATAATACATATCAGTTCCCTTTGTCAAAAGAACCATGATTTGGGCACAGACCAGAGAAAACCAATATTTCTGTCAATTTTTTTTATCTCTCACAGCAAAAATTTGCTCATGTATTATTTTTATAACAAAAAAATAAAAGAGATAAGGAATTGAAGGCAAGCAAGTCCCCATGCAGACGTCACCTGGTGTATGACGGGGCACGTGCCGAGGGGAGGAGGACAACAGCTGGACGCCTCCGTGAATGTAGATGGTGT